>CM044961.1:13245464-13322616 GCA_024516035.1 Bactericera cockerelli
ACTCAATGGACCGGTTCAAGGCATGACCGAACACGTACTCTATCTCATCCCCGTGCATCACACCCATCCACTCCCCCCACTGGTTGGTGCTCGTACGCTGGAACACAAATACCCTTAAACAAAAAGGTGTCTCTGATCTACTAACTCCGATATAGTAGTCTCGGAGATTGATACGAGAGAGTAAAAACAGCGTGCTCGGAAACATCTTTCTCTGGGAGTACTACGAGAGAGTAAAAAAAGCGTGCTCGGAAACATCTTTCTCTGGGAGTACTGCGGGAATGGATAGAAACTCTCCCGGAGAATGTTTAACCAACTTACTCGGAACCTATCCCGGATCTATGCCCGAGCTAACTCGGGACAAGATCCAAGCTAACTCCAAGCTAACGTCCCGAGTACATGGTCTCGGAACGGTCTCCGAACGAGATCCAATACCCTGTGGCAACACCGCAATGCGCCTGGCTCCATATCTCAAGAGCGTGCACGCATTTTGTTTTTAATTTTTAAAGTTCTTTGTTTTATGCGACGTTAAACATAAATTAAAAAAAAATCTCCTGTAGGTAAATGTTGTAATCTTTTTAAAAGTCGTAAGTTGTTTTATCATATCATAATAGGTGTAATGTGTAATCTTTTTATAGTTTCTTCTTTTGCAAAAGTGTTTGGTTTTCACAGACATACCCTTGTGTTAGTATCTATTGATTGCAATCAATAGATACTACTACTAAAATAATTATGATCTATGGAGGAAATCCACATGATATTTTCCACCTGTTTACATGTATTGTGCATCCAATCCAACATAGCTTCAACCTGAAGAAACCTATTGAAGCTGCCTCCCTCCTCAAACATATTGAACCTGACATGGGATAAGTGAAAGTGACTACAAATTGATGATTTACACAAAATAATTATATCTAACAATTTCTGATAAAAGTCCAACAAGTTGACTCTTCTAAAGTTCCTACATCATAGTTTTAGGGTGTAACTAAAAAGAAATTTTTCTCTACTTTAAAAAGTTTACTGTTCTAAAGTGTACCAATTTCCATGCATTAATCATAAGTGAGTTTTACACTCCAATTAGTGGGGTAAGCAATATCTAAACAATATCTTACATTTTACATTTTTTTATAGTCAAACCAGGATATGTATGTGGAAATGCTGGAGATTAACCTGTTCCAGATATTCCACTTAATCAGAATCACACTCTTAACAGGTGTCTGACTGGGGGATTTTAAACAGGGAAAAGACCAGTGTTTTGCTAGACAACTATGAACAGAGAACTGACTAGCTAAAGGCTTTTTAATAGGTTCACATTATTGAAGATTTGACTATACTGTTCCATAATCAATAGATCCTGTGTTCAATTCACAGTTTTTTTTTCTTTCAAACAGCAATTCTGTTCCCTTTAAAAATGAGGCATTCCTAGCCCTTATCAGGCTAAGTGAGGTTAATGTGGGTAGCTGGGACTATTCCCAGTAAATTCAGTATACAACCCCCATTTTTATTTTAAATAAATAAATCTGTTCTCCGAAAATGTGAGGCTGGTATATCTAGCCCTACTCAGGCTGAGTGAGGTGAATGTGGGTATCTGGTACTGTTCCCATTAAATTCAGAATGAAATTCCCATCCTCACTATCTCAAATCAGGACAGGGGTTTTTCATGAACCAGTTATAACATATAAAAAAATATTGTAAGTTTAGAAGAAGTATTAGGTGTTGCAAATTTAGACAGTTTTTTTACTTGTAATAAGTACATTTTTTACTATAATGTGTTCATTAATTTTAATTTTTAAAACAGTAGCTTGTATTATTCAAGATTTGACTACTCCCCGTAATCTAAAGATTTTGGTTCATTTTTGTTGTTGTGAAACAGATAATTCTCCTTCTTTAGAAAATATGAGGCTGACATGTGTATACACAGCCTTTATCAGGCTGGGTGAGGTTAATGTGGCTACCTGGTACTATTCCCAGTAAATTCAGAATAAAATGGCCCAACCCAGGCTCGGTGAGCTTAATGTGGGTAACAGGTTTGTGAGTTTCCTGCAAATGAGGGTAAAACCTCGGTCATGATATGACTATGCAATTGAGGTTAAACCCACTTTAATCAAACAAAAAAAAAAATCTGGAAGACTGTTCTTTTTTTTATGAATGCCATATTATAGTCAAAATTCTCTCTGGGTTCTATTTCCTAATTTCATCTCTAATAATCTCAACTTCTGTTCTGGTAGTCTTTGTCTTCGGGCAGCCTGCTGCTGGGCAGGAAGATGGCATTTCAGCACATCTCTCTCTTAATTACCTATATGTATAATAGATTTAGATTAATTAAGTCCACTTGGCTTAATTTATCTGCTGATTCTATGTATTATATTCTGTTTGTTTCATGTTTTTGTTTGTTACATATTTTTGCTTTTAATTCTTTTACCATGAAAATGGAAAAATATAAAACTGAAAAAACACAAATTGTCTTCTTATTTATTAATGTTAGCATTTCATCAACAGCTTTTCATCATTGTAGAACCAAATTGCCTTGAAATAGTATATTTTTCATCAAATCCAAATTAATTTTAAAAATTTCCTGTGAAATCACAATTTTCAATTTTTTCCGGGCAATGGCGGTGGTATGAAATTCAATATGGAGCCCCTTAATTATTAAGTAGGTATTCAATTTCCAAAACCTTGTAAAAATAAGCTTAATAAAATGCTCAGGGGGAGGAAATAGTAAGCTTATAAAAGTGTTTCTAAAATGTTAAGCCTTGTCAAAATAAGCTTTATAAAATGTTTGAATCTTGTCAAAATAAGTGTTTTTAAAATCTTTTTAAACACTTTCTGTGCCGTCTGGGTAGTCTGCTGTGACTAAAGATAGAGATACTTTTAAGATGTGAACTTATGTGATACTTTTATTTTCATGTCAATTTTTTTTCTAATGTTTCTAAATTGATTGCATAAATATATTGATACCTTAAATTCCTTGGGTCAAATAAGCATGGATTATCTCTATCAACTAGGGGTCAGAAATGGACCCTAACTGAGTTAGAACTGACTTAAACTCGAAAAATTAATATTAAAAATTGAATTCGTATCCTATGTCCTATACATATGTCCTAACTAAAGGGCGGGGTTATTGGTTATTGCCTATGGCAATCTCTTTATTCCAATTGTTTCTAGTCTCTTATTGGGATTTTTCATTCTTTAAGGTGTATTCTTCTTTTATTTTTGTTTTGTTCTTAATTATTTTATTTTAAATTTCACAATAAAAAAAATGTTCTATTATAAAAATGTATCGTATTATTTTTAGGTGGTTTTACAGCTAAAATTCCCAGGGTATTTAAAACGGTCTGTGGTCTAGAAGAGACAGTCCCCGAGAATGTTCTCGGAGACGGTTCCGAGAAGGCTCGGAGACAGTCCCCGAGAATGTTCTCGGAGACGGTTCCGAGAAGGCTCGGAGACGGTCCCCGAGAATGATCTCGGAGACAGTTCCCGAGACCGATCTTGGAGCAATCTCGAGCACCAGCAATCGACGCTACGGTGCGGACGTAGACTGTCCCGGAGCAGTCTCCGAATGGTCTCCTAGGTGTCTCCGATATCATTTTTTGGGATCCGAGACAGGACGATACAATCTCGTTCCTAGATCTCGGAGATGGTTCCGAGACTGTTTTTTGTTTAAGGGGTAGGGTTTTGGTGTTGTTGAACACGTAACACGGAATTTTTCAAATATGCATTGGTAACAATCAAAGAAATTAAAGATCCCTACTTGAAAAAATAATAAATCATTAAGAGAGAGAGAGAAAGAAAAAAAATGCCGAAAAATAAGCCCGCCGCCACGACAATCGGAATGATCATCTTTTAGTCAAGTAGAAACGCTGAAGTTCAGCGTAATAAAATATTTTTATGAACGCCGTGTATTATTAGGTATGCAATGTGCAATATTAGACACACCCGAGAAAGAGTCGACACTGTAGGACTGGTAGAGACGGTATGGTAGTGTAGAGTGTGTGGAGAGAGAGATAGAGAGAGTTCTTTTGGTGAAAATTATAAGGGCGGAATAAGTGTGTGAGAGAGATATAGAGAGAGTAAAAAAAACACGTGAAGGAGAGATAAATACCGCTGATAGAGGGGAAAAAGTAAAGTATATAATATGCAGAGAGGAAACTGAGGGAATGTTGATGATATAGATTGTAAAAGAAAAGGATGAGAGAGAGAGAGAGAGAGAGAGAGAGAGAGACAAAAAGAGAAGTATTCTAGAAAACATGCAGATAGAGTTAATTGGCCCTTGAGAAGATTTTTCATCTCGAGGACATTTCCCCTCTCTCTCTCTCACTCATGTGTCACTTTCTATCTTTCTCTTATTCCACTTCTCTCTCTCTCTATGACTAACTCATCTCTTTTATTCTCTGTCTCATTTCCATCCATCTTACTCATTTTGTCTCTCTCTCTCTCTCCCTTTGCATCCAAAAACTCATTGAAACTCCCCGTATTCATGACGTAGGAAAAAGAAGGATTCCTGAGAGAAAAAAATGATCCGAAGAAAGTTGGCGAATACAGGGTTTAATTGTCATAGCTTTAAACTGCAAGGTCATTAACCTCACCCAGCCTGCATCACGCGAGTTCGAATTTGAGTGGTCACCTATTCAAGTCCTAACCTCGCTGGACGTCGCACAACCTTTCTTTTCTTTACATAATTGTTATTCTCTTTTTCTCTATTCTTTTCTTTGATTAAATTTATCAAACGTACTTTTTCCACGTATTTTTCTTCTTATTTTTTACATCTTGTTCACACATATTTTTTGCCACAATCTGTCTAATTGGTACAATCTTCTGTCTTATCCAAATCAAGTACTTATTTTTAATTTCTTTCAATATTTATTTATATTTTATTTATATCCTCTCATCATTCGCCTATTCTCTTTTTTTTATGAGATGTAAGAGATGTCAAGTTAGACATCTCTTACATAAAAATTAGGAGTGTTTTTTCTTATTTTTTTGTATTTATTTTCTTTATTTATTATGCCTTTCATACATCGCATCTTCTTTTCTCCCTCTCCTCATATTTATTAGGGTCTGCCTTTTGTATTTACTTTAGCGTCTCATTTTCTTAGGGAAAAATTAAGAGTAGCTACATTTTGCTTTTCTCCATGTGCGCATTATTCATCATTCTACTTCTAACTTTTTTCTCTCCTCTCTTTCTTCCCATACCTTCTCCTTCATTTTACCTCCATGTCTTGACGACTTCCACTTCTGTCTCCGGCGCCACTTCATCTACTCCATCTTCCCTTTTCAAATTCTAAAGAAAATTCCCACTTGTGAAAAAATCTCTCCCTCTAGATGTTCTTACCAACGAGTTCTACGTATTTAGATTTCTTCTTTCACTTTTCTCATTTCTTTCTTCTAGCCCATGGAGAAATAAGTAAATGGAGAACTCATGATGCTTCAAACCTGTCCTCTAAAATCAGCCATCTTTGGTAGTATTTCTTTCATGCTTTTGAAGGTAATAACGGTATGCATATTGAACAATCAGGTTAGAGGACAAATTTGTTAAAAATGAAATATAAGTTATGCTGTTTCTATTTACTTATTCATCCATCTTCTGTCCCTTATTTCTTTTTTTTTTTTTTTTTTTCTTCTTCTAATTTCTTCTTTTAGTTCGTTTTAGACCTTTACCTTTACGTATGCATATTTTCTTACAATTATATTTTCTAATAACTTGGTTTTTCTCTGTTTTTGTTTGTCTTCTCCTTTCTGTCTCCTTTAACCTCCTTTTCCTTTCATTATTAATTTGTTTTCTTTTCTTTTCTATATTTTTTCTTTTTGTTTTATATTTCATCACTATTTACCATGACTCAACTCTTCTTCTTAATTTTCTCAAATTTTCTACGTTTTGCTTCACTCTTCCTCACATTCTGCAATCTTTAACTACTCCTTACTCTTCACATCTGATTCCTTGACTCTCTTAATCTCTCACCTGACTCCTTGACTCTCACATCTCTCACACTGACTCCTTGACTCTCACTATCTCTCACACTGATTCCTTGACTCTCACATCTCTCACACTGATTCCTTGACTCTCACACTGTCTTGACTCTCACATTGACTCTTGACTTCTCACATCTTCTCACACTGACTCCTTGACTCTCACATTCTCACACTGACTCCTTGACTCTCACATCTCTCACACTGACTCTGACTCTCACATCTCTCACACCGACTCCTTGACACTCTCACACTGACTCCTTGACTCTCACAATCTTCTCACACTGACTCCTTGACTCTCACATCTCTCACACTGACTCCTTGACTCTCACATCTCTCACACTCTTGTCTACATTACACTGACTCTTGACTCTCACACTGACTCCTTGACTCTCACATTGACTCATTGACTCTCACATCTCTCACACTGACTCCTTGACTCTCACATCTCTCACACTGACTCCTTGACTCTTCACATCTCTCACACTGACGTCCTTGACTCTCACATCTCTCACATGACCGACTCCTTGACTCTCACATCTCTCACACACCGACCCGACCTCTTGACTCTTACACAATCTCTCACACTGACTCCTTGACTCTCACATCTCTCACACTGACTCCTTGACTCTCACATCTCTCACAACACCGACTCCTTGACTCTCACATCTCTCACACTGACTCCTTGACTCTCACATTTCTCACACTGACTCCTTGACTCCCGTATCTCACCCTCATTTCTCACCCAAGGGTGGTGTTGAGAACGTACTCACAACTCTGCAGCTCTTTCCACTTTTGTTTCCAAGGAGCTCGTCATTAAATTTATACATTTTTACTTTTCATTTTTCTTCAGAACTTCAAAATCCGAGTTTATAATTTTAATTACCATACCAAAATTCAAGTGATAAAAAAGACTGCATAATAGATTTGAACTGATGTTGGAAGTCTGATTTTTTTTCTATTAGCTGTACCTATATTGTATTTGTTTTTGTTTTTTGTTTTTTTTTTTTTTTTGTTTTTACAGATTTTTCTATTAGCTAATTTATAGAAAGTATTGTTTCTATATTTCTTTTATGTTATTTCATTTTTTGTCCATGAAAACTCACCGAGTAAGTACATAAATAAATAAATCAAAGGTACAGAGCACAAAAAAATCTACTCAGCTGGGGGTTCGAACCCAGGTCTCCGTTCGCTACACCACTCGGGCACGGTGATTTCGGCTTCGTGGATCTCACTGACCTGCGTGAAGAAATAGTAGTAGACCTTGCCCCCGCGGCTGGCGTACGTCTGAGCAAAGTGGTTGGTGGGGCAGATGAAGAAGTAGTCTCCCACGGCGTCTGATATCAGCTTCTGGTTGAGGTGTTCGTCCATCACGTTTTCCCAGTCCGTGTACTGAAACCCAATGAGAGTGTGTTTCAGATTAAGGTTGGGTGGAAGAGATTGCCATAGGCAATAACCCCGCCCTTTAGTTAGGAAATATATTTTATATATATATTATTTATTTTTTTCTTGTTTATATTATTAATATTGTCAATTTTTATATATAATTTTTACAATTATTTGTCTGTATATATGTTCTACTAATAAAGAGTTTCTAAATAAATAAATGAGGAGGCAATTGGTTTTAGGAGGCATGTTCAAAGAGGAAAAGAAAAAAAGCTATTGAATAGATTTTGAGTTACAGTCGAACCTGGACATAAGAGAGCATATTGTATTATAATAGGTATCTTATATTCATTGATAATTTTCATATATTTTTTACAATAAATTATTCTTAGACTACCACCTAAGCTAGTAAAATAACTTCTGAGATGGTAAGCTCTCTTCTACTACTTACATAGATCTAAAGTTTAAAAAATGACATAATTATTATTAATTACAATGAAGATATAGGTATAAAATAAGGTATATGTGTATATAATAAGGCAAGTATTTTGTATTTTCAATTTCTATTTTTTAATTTACTATATTCATGCAGATTCGAGTGTAGGTACTTAGGTGAAAAAGCAGACAAAATTCGTAGAGGTATATAAAAAAAAAATGGCGAACCATACCTCGTGAATGATGGCGGCCGCCTGTTCCGAGTCTGGCTTCACTTTGAAGATCTGGTTGACGAGAATCAGGAACTTCTCTCGGGGGAGGGTGCTGGGTCCATCCTTCTCGAAGTAGTCTATGAAATCGTAGAGGAGGAAGTAGGTGCCTGGAACAAAGAGAGGAATCGGTCGGTCAGGCAAATTAGGAGATGTGCTAGAGAGAATAAGGGAGGGAGATAGGGAGAGAGAGAGAGGGAGAGAGAGAGGGAGAGGGAGAGGGATAGAGAGAGAGAGGGAGAGGGATAGAGAGAGAGAGACAGAGAGAGAGAGAGACAGAGAGAGAGAGAGAGAGGGAGAGAGGGAGAGAGGGAGAGAGGGAGAGAGGGAGAGAGGGAGAGAGGGAGAGAGGGAGAGAGGGAAAGAGAGAGAGAGAGAGAGGAGAGAGATAAGAGAGTGCTAGGAGAAGAATGCAAGTGAGAGTAAAATAAAAAAAGGTTGCCGATAGAAAAAGAAAAGAGAAATCATAAGTATAGGAGAGTTGAAAGAAAAAGAAAGAGTAAGACAAATTGAGAGAAGGAAATGACAAAGAAAGAGAGAGAGAGAAAGGGAGCATTTAGAAAATAATAGAGAGAAAGACAAGAGGAATACAGGAATAGAGGGAGAGAGCGAGAGAGAAAGAAAAGGAGAGAGGGAGAGAGAGAGAGGGAGAGGGAGAGAGTGAGAGAGAGAAAGAAAGGTAAGTAAGAAGAATAATTGGTACAATTGGCGAGAAAGATAGATTGGGTAAGATACTCAAAGAAGAGAGAGATGGAAAAGGAAAGTTCAAAAGAGGATTTAAAGGAGAAAAGAAAGAGAGACTAAAAGGGAAAGGTGAATTAAGTTACCCTCTGAACGTCTGGGGGAGGAGGTTACTTTGAAACATATTTTGTTCTGTATGAGGTCAACGACCCCGCAAGTGTTGAGGGTGATGTCCTCAGCGGTAATGGAGAACCAGACATAGTGGAGACGGTGATATGATAACGAAGAGATAAAATAGAAAGAAAAGGAAGAAAAATAAGGAGAACGAAAAAGAGACAAAATATGGAAGAATGAAGATAAAGAGAAGAAAAATAGTTATTGTTCGATAAAATATATAAAAGATATTAGAGAGCCGAGTGAAATCAAACTAAAAGACAATTTTTCTTAGAGCAACAGAATTTGACCTATAACCAGTCGAAGCAGGGTCAAACCCCTGTCTTGACTGATCTAGACCTGAAACGACAATATGAAAAATAAAATCAGAATAGAATACATAGTAATAATAAAAGACTTGTTTGTACGCCTACATTAGGACTACAGAGTCCCTAATACAAGCAGTAATTTTGGTTTCATTGTTAGGTATGTGGTCAAAGTCTCAAATTATTTAGCTCAAGTGAAGCATCTAGGAGACAAAAAAGATATGTTGAGATTGGAAAGCAAAACAACTTCGTTCTGGTTGCAGTGGAAACTTTTGGTGCATTTGGACCCGCAGAAAAGACACTGATATCAAAATTTCAAAATGTTGGTTGGCCACACTGGAAACAACAGAGAAGGCACCTTCTTTAGACAGAAAAAATTGCTGTCAAGTAGAAAGGGAAAATGCAAACACTGTGATAAACACCATGCCCCAGCGTAAAGTATGCAAAGCTAGTTACACTTTGACATTTTTAAAATAAAACATGATTCACATTATTTTGTTATAAAAAAAAATGGATAAATTCATACAATGGAAGTACTCGAACCAACGTATCTCCACGCTACCTGATTACCAGAGTAGTGCCTCAACCACAAATCCATGTTAAAAACCAATAAGTGAAAACATAGAAAGCGAGAAAACAAAATTTTCTCTGTACAAAATGATAAAAACCCCACAGGTCTGATTTTTCCCTCTGAATCAGCTACTGATAGAAGACATAGAGAGAGATTAGTTCAAAGGTTAGGTACCATAGGTAAAGGTTAAAGGTGTTTGACTTTGACAAAGTGAGAGAGATTAGGGGAAAGAGGGAGAATGAAAAAGTGAGAGAGAGAAATAATGAAGGATGGTAGAAAAGAGGATTAGATAGGTGATGTACACGTAGGCTGTTGGCGTGTTGGCATAGTCAGACCTAATGGTCTCACGAAGCTTCTAGTCGAGCGTTATTTTTATTTTTTAATTATTGTTGCATAATTGATACAATTTTAAATAGTACCTCAATGTTGGTCGAATCAACATTAAATTCAAAATTACATATCTGATTCTAGAATCTTGTTCGCAGCGATCTTTTTGTCTCCAATTTTGAATCGATCAATCAGAGAGCTCATTACATAAAGTAAAGCATATTTCATCACTGTGAAACTGTCACTTATATTTAAAACTCGATTAGCACTACGCAATAGCCTAATCAGTTACATATAAAATTAGGCTTAAAGGATCTATATTCATGTACATCTAGTACAACTTATCACTCTTCTGTTTATACTGATTCTGTGTATACTCCGATTAGCCTTTATTCTTGCAACGACTAACTGCTTCATACATTATGTTGAACATTACATCTTTCCTAACTAAAAATGAACAATAAATTTCATAATTTGTAGGAAATTCGAGTCTTGTTTTTATAAACTGGTTGGAGTCCCACAAGAGAAGCCCCAATTTTCACCCCGACCTCTATTAGATTTAAGACTCTTTGAAATGTTGAATATCGATAGTAAGTATCTGGATACATAAATCAACAAATAATATGAGTTTTAAACTAAGAAATTATGTGTGAGACTGTTTCATGTGGGTAACCGTTTACGAGATAAACTTCAATACTTCATGAGGATTTTAATCTGTGGTGTGTAATTTTTTTTAATCGTTTTAAATCTGGGGTGAAGTATGTTAGGGGGACCTAACGCATCTTGTGGCTTGTCTGAAGCCTTGCTGATAATCCCTAGAAGCAAAGCTTGCGTCTCGCAACTCTTTGGAAAAAGTCATCCCATCGAAAATACGTTGAAGAAGTGTCTGCAGCTGACCTTGAAACGCAAACGCGTCGGGGAGGGAAAAATAGCTTCAGGGAACTATCTGCTACTTGAATATTACCATCAGAAGGAGGAGAAAGTCAAATAATTGACCTTCCAGTAAAATAGTTGAATTTCAGCATTAGTTTTGTAATTGTATGCATAATTATGAGGACATGCGATACCTCCTAATTAAATGTTTCAAATTCCTAATTTCTATTCTATCCAACTTTATAATGCCCGGAGTTCATTAAATATTTAAACGATTTTTAAGAGTATAGGTATCTACATTTAATAATTTGGGGAGATAAGTAAAACATACAATATATTTCCCCTAACGTACTTGGGAAACGTAAAGTATATACTCATTTATTGTAGGATGTAAGTATAGTATGACTAGTAAAAATGTTATCAAACCTACAGGTATTATAATTACATACATAATTTCAAAAATTGTTTAAGGTATTTTGTATTTGCTTGTGGTTGTTGTTCAAAATGAAGGTCATTGTTAAATACCTAACTTTTTGTGCCACAGTGGTGGCATACCAAAGTACGAAAGAGAGGAAAGTTTATGGAAAATGGTTAAGTAAAAAAATACCATAAAGAAGATATGTTTTTTTTTTTTTTTCCTTTTCTTGATAAACATTTTTTATTCTTCAAATTTTAAACCCTTTTTATTTTCCTCTTCTTTTTCAGTAGATACCTTCTCCTCCCTCTCATTATTGCATATCCATCTCTCTTCTTTTCTCTTTCTCCTTTCATCCTAATTCCCAATACAGTGCTGTCTATACCTTTTCACTGGAAAGGTCAGGGTTCAACGTCTATTGCATGCTTTCTGCCGTTTGCTTTCTCTCCACGACTCTTATTACTCTCCCCAGAACCATTCTGGATATTTCAGAGCCCTTTAGAGTCTCTAGACGCCCTCAGAGAAAAATAAAGGCACCTGACACAGCTGATGTTGGCAAAATAAAAGTAGTTATTGGTCCTGTGGATAAAACACGTGTCTGGATATTCAGCTAACATGGGACATCAGAGTTAGGAACTTGGGATAATAACCAACATACCAACATAATTCCTAGAAAAAAGATTATATAAATTTTGCTCTTTTATTAAGTTTTCAAAGTCTCAAAATCAATTTCCCTTCAGAGTAAAATAATGTTCATGACCGGTAACGAATAAGGGCGTACCTTAATACTAAACAAGGTGATAATTAGCTCAAGAAAATTAAATAAGTATATGACCTCAGCACTGCTGCCTTAGCATTATTATGCATCCCTGCTTGTCATCCCGATTTAATTTTTTTCATCTGCAAAATCAAGCATCGATCAATAACATTTTACCTAATAACTTATTATATTTTATGGTGAAAATATAGAGCCCACTAAATATGGACTATTTGAGAAATACCTCTAATTTTGACCTTTGTACGAGTAATACATGAAGTTATCAGTCACTCTTAAGCCCTCTTTTTCTACTTCTTTAAACTGCCCATTACATTTTCCATATCAAAAAAAAGACGGCCTGTGAAAAACACATTCTCTTTCATTTTCCTCCCACACGGGTAAATAAACACGCCTCTCTGTCAACTTTCAAACAGTTTCGTCCACTTAGTCCGTCCGATGGGTAAAAAGAATGAAAACAAGTTGAGCGCCTATTTAACAACCAAAAGAAAGAAAAGATATATAGTTGTTGTTAAGTAAAAACAAAGAGAGAAAAACACGGAGGACACGATGAAAATAAGGTGTGTGTAAGGAGAAGACAGAGAGGAAAGAGAAGGTGGAGGAAGAGAAGAGAGAGAGAGAGAGTTTAAAGGCTGCGATGAGCGAAATCAATAACGGTGTGGAAACAGGTAAAAATATGGAAACCGTCGGGGAGACAGAGAGAACGAGGAAGGGAGTGAGAAGAAGGAAAGAAAGGGAATGAGAGATGTGCTGCAACATGAAGTGGAAGGCTTGTGAGTGAGTGAGAGAAGAAGGGAGGGGAGAAAGAAGGGTTAGGAATGCAATGTTGAGAGGTAGAAGAAAAAACTGGGTCATACGACCGGTGGTGTTTTGTGACCGACATTAGAAAAATTTAGATTTCAAAAAAGCCTTCACCATCGCACTAGCATGGGTAAGAGAAAGAAAAGATAGATATTGATATTCTGGTTGCATTCTGGCTGCATGATGTAATTTTTATCGCTACGAAGAGCGAATGAAACAAAACGAAAAGGGACAAACACAGGGACAAATAAAATTAAGAGTAAATATCTGGAGGTTCCGTAGGGAGCCACCTGTGGACCGTGATTTTGCGTCCTTGTTTTATAAGAAAACAATTGCAATTGCTGAAAATGACTCTTAAATAAAGAAATTTGTTTTTCCTGCGTAATTTGTTTTTCAGAATTTTAAGTTTATTTAATTTCAGCTTTTGCAATTTAATTTTCTCTGGAATATTAAAGGAAGTTTAAAACACTTAATGAACAACATAGCGAATTGTCTTTTCAAAAATACAAAAATATAAAAAGAAACATTTTAAAATCCCAAGAAACATGAAATGAAAATGATGACTCCTGCAGACCTGTATCTAGAATTAATCAAACTCATCTGCCAAAAGTTAGATTGAAATAATCATTATGCACCTAGTATTTGTTGCGAAAGAAAGAAGAATCAACATAGCAATAAAACAGAAGAGGAAATTAATATAAGAAAATTAATCTAGATATGGAAAGTAAAGAGAAAAAAAAATCGTCTTCACTCACCTCGTCCTGGTTGCTCCCGATGATGATCTCCGTGAGGTTGTCGTCCTTGCTCATCTCCTCTATCATGGCGAGGGGGTGCTTGGGCAGGAGGTACCCGTCGATGGTGGGCGCCGAGGTGAAGCCCAAGATGGCGGTGTACGAGTTCCACTGCATGGAAGAGATGGTTTTCGAGTCGACGGCCCGCATGCAGGACATGACCCGCTCAGGGGAGTCCTCCAGGTAGAGAGTTCCGTTGCACCCGACATCGTCGATGAGCTTCCGGGCGATCTCGAGCGCTCGCTCAGCCGTCATGTAGGACCAGGGGGCGTTGAGTGTGCCAGACTGCATGATGCCGCGCTTGAAGAGGTGGCGGGTGAGGGGGGAGAGCAGGTGGATGCTTACCTGAAGAGGGAAAGGGTAGATGATAATGAGAAATAAAATATTAATGTGGATGCTTATAGCCAGTGCTCATATTACGTACGATATTAATTGCAATGTGCTTTGAAATAAGCCTTCACTTGTTCAAGATTAAAATCTGGGTGGTGTCAAGAAATTGGCTAACAGAACTATAATATCTAATAATGTGTATTGTATGGATCTGAGTTGCTCTAGAATTTCATGAACTTTCAGAATCCTCATGCCGAGTTCATGCCCGATGTATGTACGTCAATGACCATGCAGTTGAAAGCGACGTTAAAAAAGAATCCTATTCGGATATCACTCTTTCGGCCCTAGGAAATGCTGGTGCTTGAAACATCTCACAAAAACTAACGCATTATTATCGCTAGGAGACAAGATATCAAATCGAATGTCCTAGGTAATTGAACGTCAACTTTTTTTTAATTTTCTCTCCTTTGTAACTTGAAAACGTTGAAAACACCTAGTGACAAAGAAAGCCGAGAGTCTGTTGACCTTTAGAATGAAAAAAAAAAACATCGCCTACTAAAGTTTTATCTGAAAAAAGAGCTACATTGTTATTACATTATTATTCAAAGGATTTGTCGGGGTTCAAAGCTCGCGTGTTACTTAGCACCGGAAATTCATAAAATGGCCTCAGGTGTGTTAAACAGAGAGAAATTGCGGTCGTAAAAAAGAAACTGTGCCTAGGAAAGATGTCGCATTTATATGAGGAAGAGAGAGACTCATACCCACTGACTTTCACTGTAAATTTTGTTGTTATTGTTATCGTTGTACCATGTTCCAGCGGTTAAGGCGCTAGTCTAGAAATCCAGGTATCGTGTGGAACTGTGGATCCATTACTTCGGATTCCACTCATTAGATCAGGTGCAGGAATTTTTCGTCTTCTAGGTGGTTTGTATAAAATAAGTGTCTATTATTATTATTATTATTATTATTGTGGTTGATGTTATTATGGCTGTTGTTGTTGGTAATGTCTTTTTTTTATATGCATACACACGCAATAATACTATTGCATTTACGTGTATGATAGCGTCTTACTTGCAATTCTTTTCATTGCCACTTCGCTATTATCGTTGCTGTCGGTAATGGCTGTTGTCATCTCTGTACAGGTTTGTCATGACTGTTGGTAGACTGTGTAGGTAGGTATAGTTTTTTGTGATAGCCTCCTCATTAGTCATTTAACTGGTTCATTCGTCATTTAACTTATCACACTAGTCCAGCATGCAGTAGGTTCCAGTTCAAAAACGAAAAATACCTCTTACTCCGAGTGAAATTCATACATCCATCCATTTATTTCTAGAGGAACATTACTATCTAAGTTTTTGCTGACTCATAAAACTCACCGAGGCAGCGCCCGCTGATTCGCCAAACAGTGTGATCAGATCTGGATTACCGCCGAAGAATTCTATGTTCTCCCTCAGCCACTCAAAGGCCATAATCTGATCCCAAAGCCCCATGTTGCCCGGAGCATCCTCAAAGTGTTCGGGCAGCAGACCTGTTGAATATAAAGCATAAAAATACATATAATAGCGTTGCTTGAAAAAAAAGTAATTAAAATATTAGAAGTAACTACCCACATTGCCAAATTTCAGAAATTGATATGACAAAGCATACAAAACTAATGAAAACAGACAAAGACATAAGCGAAAAAAAGAAATAATTGTATGAATGGTGGTATTTTCTAATTTGATTTACAGCGTTCTCAATCAATAGGATAGCGTTGTCAAGTTTGTCAATAGGATTAAAGTTAACATAATATTATGGCTTATCTTAACTTTAATACTGTTTCATAATTTTGTTCTAAGATATTTTTTTTAAAACATCCACACACTTAGGGCAAAAATATGAAACAGGATTAGAGAGCTAAGCCAGACACGCCCTCAAGTCGGAGTTTCAACCAATCACAGTGCACTATAGACTGAGTTGAGGGACAGTTATAGGCTTATTTTAACTGTAATCCTGTTTTATGATTCGTCCCTAACAAGACACAAAAAAAGACCGATTGACAACTCACCGTTTAGATAGAGAAACCCAAACGCTCCCACCCGGTACTGGATGGACACCACGATGACGTCACTGGTCCCCGCCACGATGTCTGCGTTGTAAATGTCCAGTGTTGCCGTGCCTGACATGTAGCCTCCGCCATAGATCCAGACCAGAACCGGTGCCTGGAATCATAATATATCGTTAAATTCTCAATTTCTTCACTGTTACCCGATTCACACAAGATATTGTGTATGTTATATTAAAAAAGTATCTAATAGATAGGTAAATTAAAAAGGTGATCTAAAAATAAGTAAAATAACCTAGGTTTATTAAAAGGCGAAAAAAAAGGTAAAGAAATATAATGACACGAAAGTCAAGAATTTTTTTGTTGATTAGAAATGATTACTGTATTATTAGAAGAGAAAAGAAAAGGAAGAAAACTATGAAAATAACAAGATTTTGTAGTCTCATCCTACAGCAAGATCTTACAAGCGCTTTGAAATTACATTTTATTGTATAAAGATTACAATAAAAATTGCACTTTCTCAAATTCATGTAAAACTTTTTGCTGGCTGAAAGTACATGAGAACTACGTTTTCCGTTACCTTACAATCTGCCGAGCTCTCTTTTTTTATAGGTAGGTATAGAGAGTTCTTCACACCTTGACCGAGGTGCTTGATTATTTTTAGGGTGATACGTGCAATACCTAATCATCACGAACAATAACATGATATATAATTTTCAATATTTTGAGAAGACAGGGAACACACAATCATTGAGTCACCTAGTAGACAAAAATAAGCATGACAATCCAGAGAGGTAATGCTGCCATCGTGTTGGGAGCATTGCCATCAGAAAAATTGACTTCAATGTTCTATCTGTAACTTTTAATAAATCTCTAAAATTAGCAACTAAACTGGTCACACATTTTCAATATTTTTGTAACACTACTGACAAAAAATCCTGATATCCCCATGAAAAACATCAACTGTTGCAAAATGGCAAAAGTCGCACTCACAAGTTGTCGCTTGCTCGTCGGTTCGCCCGCCTTGTGTCGAATGCGCAGTCGCTGTGGCGCCCAGATGTTCAAGTAGAGACAGTCTTCGCTCAGGTTGGTGTTGGGGTTCCACATCTCCTCTCCCTCGAACCCGGGAAAGTACTCGTACTTCTCCTGGTAGCAGCTGTTGGGGAGCTTGGTAGCGTCGATGAAGTTGTTGGGCCAACGGCCGATCGGGACGGGCTTTTTGAACCTGAGAATACGACATTTTCAGGACATTGTTGCGTGGAATGAAAAATTTCAATAAAAAAATTTAGGCAAAGAATCATACTTGCCAAACGTATATACCTACCTGAAGACATGAATATGAATGACAGTAGTCAATAATGAGTAAGTTTGATGTGGAAGTAATGATTTTGAAATCGGTTCCCGGTTCGTCTGTTCTTCCGGAGCGGAGGGTTTTTTTAGTGGTTAGGATGCACTGATCTTAGCATCGGAGCCCCATTCTTTGTCTTGAATGAGTTAGAAGATTTTTACCTCCACTCCATTAAAAAAAAAAAAAAAATTGTCAATAAAATTACTCGACAACTTCTCTAAGTTTTTCAAAAGTGCATATTTTACGATTATGTTTATACTGTGTATAGTATTATACCTACATATACTCCAGGTATAAATATTTGTTCAGTAAACAAATAGAATTCATTATTCCTAATTACATAAGAACCCACACAGTTAAGGGAAGGGTAGCAACAACTGTAGCAAAACATCCCACTGTACTCAAAATTTAACCTATGTATATGACCCAAAGCTATGTACATTACCCAAAGCTATGTACATTACCCAAAGCTATGTACATGACCCAGGTGTATCAACCAAACATCCCACAATTACTATACAGCTTGTATGCCCTTCATCATCTGGGGCGAAAGACTCATCTACCTACACATAACAATTTTATTTTCCGCAGTACAAAAGTGGGCGTAGTTGCTATAAATACTGAAGGAAAAGGTCAGTCAACCAAGATACAGTCAGAGCTGTCTGGCTGGGGAATTAAAACAGGTAGCAAGCACTAAGCAGCCAGCTATGGGGCAGATTTCTTTTTTTTTTTCCGGTTTAACGGCGCTTTAACAAGGCGGTGGGCCTGTCGTTCACGCCGGATCCTCGATTTATATTTTGGGGAATATGTTGGTGGCTTTGAGGAATGCTATGAGGGAGTCATTCTCGGACTGGTCGTCTAGTAAGGAGGGTATAGAGGGGAGAGAGACTCGATGGTGCTGAAGATCCAGGCAGGTCATTATGTGTGAGGCGGATAGAATATCACCACATTGGCAAGAGGGTCGGGGGGACTTAGTAAATAGGTAGCTGTGTGTGAGCATAGTATGTCCTATCCTCATTCTAGTAAGGACTATTTCTTCTGCTCGACATCCTCTATTACTAGAATGCCATGGGTCAATTTTTGGTCTGATGGACTTCAATTTGTTAGGGATCAATAGACCATCCCACAGAGACTGCCATCTATTTCTAATATTGCGGGCAATGAAAGGTTTAAAATCAGCTGGTGAGCAGAGTTTTAACGGGACTTGAGAAGTCGGGTTCTTGGCAGCCCTATCGACTATCTCATTTCCCTGTATTCCGCAGTGTGGGGACACCAAAGCAAGGAAACAAATTTGCCTTTACTTTTCAGATTCAACCACACATTGTAAATCTGGGAGATAATGGGACAAGAATATACATTATTTGCGATAGCTAATAATGCACTTAATGAGTCACTTATGATTACAAATCTAGATGAAGTTAATATATTTATGATGGCTTTTAGACAAAGTAAAATTGCAATAAGTTCACATGAGAAAATGGAACTTATGGGGTTCAACAGATGAGATGTTAAGGTGGTGTGGAAGAGAATGCCGTAGGCTTAGCACCGCCCTTGATCAAGTTTTGTTTAATAATTTCAACTTAATGAATTTTGTAAATAAAACTTGATTGAATCTGTTTAATAATAATAATAAACCATCAATACTGAATGCACACCCTGTACAATCCACACTTTTGGAACCATCAGTATAACATTTGGTTACTGTTGTATAGCATGTTTCCATTAACTCAAGGAACTTTTGCTGGTACAAAACAGGAGGTACAGAAGATTTTTTATAAACACTCAATTGAGTGTTAACAGTTAATAAGGATGATCTATTAGTCCAAGGAGGTAGAGTTCTAGATAAGGGAAGAATTTCACTAGCCATAATGTTATTGTTAAAGTCAGATAACTCCTTGAACCTCAAAAACAAAGGTTTGGGCTTATGAGTGGTAAAGAGGTCCACAGACAAATTCTGTTCAAATAAAATTTTGTGAACAGGATTAAATGGGGAACCCCCTATTTTGGCAACGTAGGACATCAATAACTTGTCTCTCCTTAAACAAAGAGGGGGAACACCTGAATCCACATAGAGACTAGGTATCGGACTTGATCTTATAGCACCAGTGGCTATTCTAATACCAGCATGGTGAACTGTATTTAGTTTACTAAGTTGACTGGGCTTGGCTGATGCATAAACAACACAGCCATAGTCTAAAATGGGGAGGATATAAGACTTGTAGAACTTGAGTAAAGTTTCACGTCTAACTCCCCACTTTCTATTGCTGACCATTTTCACAGATTTCTTTACATATTATAAATGGGCAGATTTCTGAGAGGTAATAATAATAATATCGCTTCATTTGTACTGCCCGAATAGGACTCTTAAGTCCCCTCATTACAGCAGTAAGCTCAAGAAGTATTATGTTGTGATAAAAGTTCTAAATGGGAGGAAAACTTGTCATGTCCCGGCTGGGTTTCGAATCCACGATCTCTGGAATCTCTGGATTTACAGAGTGCTGCCTTTACCACTGAGCTACCCGGACAGACAGAGGTGGAAAGATTTGACGACCTGTATGCGCGACAATTTTGTAAAAATACCATGGGCTAGGCTGGGCTGGGAACATCTTTGGTCGTACCATAAATATAATAATAATGATCTTCATCTTTAGGTATTTCTTTATCTTTTCATAATTATACTATTTTTTGTTCCCATGAAGTACTAGTGTACTTTTCAAATGAAGAGAAGTGTTTTCATTTTCCACGGATCAAAATTTTATTCAGTAAAACATTTAGTCGTAACTTTTACCATTTAGACAAATTTGTTTTGAAAACCAAAATTCAACGAGCAATCGTCAGAACGGTATCTTTGAGGCTAAGAGCAAAAGCTCAAGTCCGCGCTAGAGTAGATTATGTTTTGTCATAAAAAAACCAACAACAATTCTCCAAAATACTATACGTACTGTTAAACCTGGAGGTGAGAGAAACCTGAATAATTATGAAAGAATAATTTCCAGATTAAATTTACTTCTCTTTAAAGGAAAATGACCTCTTTATACGAGATACCTGGATAGGTATCTCGTATAAAAAGGACTCGGAAAGTAAGTAACCTGGATAGGGGGAAAAAAATCGGTCCCTTTTGTTGTCTTAAATCAAGTTTAGACTGTATTAGAAAAGTACATTATCTGATTACATTTTATAAATCGTATCCTCACTCACCTCAAGTTGCCAAGGGGCGGCTTTGCAAACGGTATCCCTGTGAAGATATGCACCTCCCGACCCAACACCTCCTTGGAGTAGCCTCTCACGTAGCCACTCCTCGTCTCAATGAGTAGCGGGTCCCTGTATTGGTGTTCGTAGTGCTTCTCCCCGCTGTGCTTCTCACCGTGACTACCGGTGTGGCCGCTGTGGGCACCGGGGTGCGAGTAGCGCTTGTCGTGGCTATGGTGTTGGTGGCTGTGCGGGTGACCGGTGACTTGTGAAGCGCACAGGAAGATGAGGGAGAGGAGAAGGGCGGGGCTCATTGTGGATGAGGACATGAGATCTGGAACAAAATTACAGCAAAGTTTAGTTCAAAAGAAATCAAGGGTGGTGGGAAAGAGAATGCCGATTGGCATTAAACTGCCCTTGACAATTTTGTTTTCTTTATTCGTACTTGTATGTTTGTAATTCTATGTCTTGTAAAACTTGATCCAATGGTTAATAATAAGCACCTTGCCGGCTTTGTGTATTGGCGAGCGCACGAAGTAAAAGGTTTATGCCTATTTGATCAGTAAATTAAATAATAATAATTCCCGAATTTTTAGAGTTTTGGTCACACATCACGCTGGATGTTCCCCAAGGAAATAACACAATGGATATGGATAGGTATACCTGTACGATAAAAAGCTCGTCGGATAAAACAAAATTAATTAGTATGTTATCAGAATATGTATATTTTTGTAGGTAATACATTATTTTTTGGTCTGACTAGTTTTTACTTTCCTTATCCTATAGAAAGTATTGTATTATAATGGTACAGAATATGTATTGAACAAAAATAGATGTGATTTTGATGGAAAGGATTGAGATTGAGAGTATGGAAGTAACAAAGACTGAAGACGTCGGAACTTTGAGAGAAAGATACGTCAGAACAAGAGGGGGAGAAAGATGAAAGAATTAGGGGAGGATTTTGTAAGAGGTAAAGTGCGAGGGATAAAAGTACGTGGGAGAGAAAGCGGATGAGATAAAGAGAAGGTAAGGACAGGAAGATAGAAAGGAGAGAGCTTAGAGAGAGAGAAAAGAAAAAGAGAGAGAGAGAGAGAATTGGAAGAAGATAAATAAGGAGGAAAAGATACTTCTTAAAGGATAAATAATGGTGAGTATAGTTGCTTTAGAGGTGAGAGTGACAGAGAAAGAGTATAGAAAAAGATTAAGAAAGAGAGGAATGAAAAGCATGAGAGAGAGAGAGAGAGAGCAAGATGTAAGAAAAGAGAGAGTAGAGAAAGATGGAGATAAATTACTTACAGAAAGGATCAGCTATAAAAGAAGAGAGACTGTTGGGAACCAGAAGTAGAGGGAGAAAAAGATATAGGTGTGAGGGAGAGAGCAGTTTAGGGTAGTATAAAAAGTCAAATCAACTTTTCCCGGATCTCAGACAGGCTAACCTCTCTCTCTCTCTCCCCTTCTCTTTCCCTCTCTTTTTCTCTCTCTATCTTGCTCTCACTCTCTTTCGAATATAGGAGAAAGAGCGATGAGATACAGAGAGTAATATATTTATAGAATGAGAGAGAGAGAAGAGAGAGGACAGAGGGAAAGAGAGAAAAGATCGAAGCTGGGAAAATCTCGCTTCAATTCAGGGAGACTTTCCAGGCTAAATATAGATACAAGAGTAATTGTAAACTTGCAAGCTCCGTGGGAGCTACAAGGGACAGAGGAGCGAGGAATAGAGAGAGGGGGAGGGCAGACATTGGGGAGCGAGGGGGAGAGACGTTTTCCCATCGTGTGGGTAGAATCAGGTTTCCCAGTAGGATCGGGTAACAAAAGAAGCATTTTCCAGGATAAGCAGCATTTTCCAGGAAAATTGAAACAGTACCATTTCTCTACAGCACCAAGTCGCCAATTCGTTACCATTGAACTTGATATTTATTTGTGTAACATCAATTTTAAAAGCCACGATCCTTGTAATCGCCCACTGACATTTTATTGGATAGAGGGACAGAGATGTTTTAAAAAGTTAAAATAATAATAATAAATTATTATTTTTCTTCTTTCACTTTGCCTTTTTCCAAACCTACTTGGGGTCGGCATTGTTCAACTTCATGGTTGAGGTTTGTTGTTTGTGCACATTTTTACGGCTAGATGCCCTTCCTAATGCCAACGATTCTATTTGATTTAACATCCTGATTAGGTTTTACGCTCCATTCGTTTGGAATCGTACCAAATTAACAACATTACACCACGGACGCTCTTTATTATTATGATATAAATACAATTTAAATAATAAAAATAAATAACAGTTTGCTAGAAGGGACTCTATTTACATTTCAATTATGCTTTTGCCTAGATCTTTCGCAATAAGTAAATATTCTGTGCCGCCTTGCAAAGTGATTGATGATATTTTCATGATGTTTTTTTTTATCATATTATTTTGTGGGTAGATGGCAACACGTGTGTATTTAGGGACATTTTTCTTATTACCTCTTTCAAAATTGAGTTATCAGTGATTATCAAGCTTGATGTGCCCTACTGAGCAGTGTAACCAGAATTTTATGCTGTAAATGTTAAATAATTTTATATTTTCGGACATACTGTAACAAAAATGTCGATGTTTTAAAAAAAAAAAACATTTTTATTTGTATTTTAAATCATCAAAATAATACAAGTGGAAAAATTGAACCAAAGTTTTCTGAGACCGATTTAAGAAGACTCAACATGTATCTAACAATATATCCCCTCTGAGCTTATAGTCTGAATACATAATAAATTACTTCAAACACGTGTAGAGTGCGTGATAAGCGACGCGGACAATTCTTTCGTTAGGGTGAGATAGAAAACTTACTAAAAGTCCAGTTGTCTATTTGAAAAATTCTGAGTTGTTTGGAGATAAAATTATACGCTCCAAGAAAAGCTACTATTTTTTTTAAACCTTTTGCACTCTGCAGCAATATTTTGAACGACCTCAGATTGATAAGGTTGATGTCATGTCTCACAGGACAAAAATAAAATCAGCTGTAACTCGTAAGGTTAGAAAGTCCAAACCCCCATAAGGTCGTCGTGGTTTTTGGAATGATATCTTTTGTCATAAAAGAAAAATATGTTTTGTATATCAGGGTGTAGTTGGCCATTGATTTATAGATAATATGTCTGTGAAGATAGCCAAATTATTCATTTATCTAAAAGTGAATCCAAAAAAGAGGGAGAAATCAGTGATGTCATCTCAGACAATACATTTTTAGGATTTTTAGTATGTTTATTATTTCACCTTGTGTTTCACGAACCCCTCAACTTATTCTTTATTTAAATAATCAGCCTATTATACAGAGTGTGTGTGTGCGTATGTATACAAAATATATCAAGAATGGTAAATCGTTGAGCGATGACATTTGGCATGTGCCTGCAGGACGCTAAAAGTACGACCCGGAAGAATTTCATGAACATCCGCCATTATGTTTTTTTGGTTGTATGTATCTCGAGAAAGGGAAGAGCACCATCAGGAGAATCCTACCACTTTAAATAAAGCGTTAAAAAAAAGTCAAGAAAATTAGTGACTGGGGTTTTATACTACCCATACACAGGATACTCACAAACAATCCACCCACAGTAAATTCATTCAGCCTGGGTTGCGCTGGGATTGGCCAGCATCACAAGGGCTCAAATTTGAATGTTCACTCATCCCAGTTTCAACCTCGCTGTTTCCTAACTTCAGTGATTGGTGTATTCATATAACATCGATGCTGGCATAGAACAATTTCATTTCCTGAATCCACTCGATCTTTTAAAGTTAACATATTTGTGTTAATCACAATCGTGATGTCACAACTACTCAAGCTCGTGTCATTAAATTTACGCTGAAACCGGGACTTGAACCACCGGCACCGAGCTCCAGGTTTCAGGTCCGACGCCGTATCGATCAAGCTACTGAGATCGGTTACTGAGGATGCTGGCATTGAACAATTTCATTTTCTGAATTTACTCGATCTTTTCCCAAGCATCTCTTCCAATGTATGAATATATTTTCAGTTTAATCTGGCAGTTACTCTTTTGTGTACAAACTATTTTATACAGTACCAGGAATATCCACTCTGGTAGGCTTCAGAGAAAATTAGAACAAAAGCTTTAAATATAAACGTGTAAAATGATCCTTTTAGAATACGGCGAAATGTCAGAGGTTAAATTGAAAAAAATAATCCAGACGGGAAAAGGTGGGCTTTATTTTTTCCAAAAATTGAAAGGTCCCATCATTCTGAAAATTGCAGGAAGCAGGCATTTTTTCATTGGAAAGTGAAAGGTTCAATGGGAATATAATTATGTAAGTGCGGTGCAGAGAGTGTCTTAGACTTTAGCCAGTATTTTGTACAGGATATCAACTTGTTTACATTTTCTTGCTTCTTTTTTACATTTCAAGGAGTTTTACTTCATAGTAGATTAACTTGAAACACAAAAATGAGTGTCTGTTTATTTGTTTAGCTGTATCTATGTTTTCATAAAAGACTCCAAATGCTTTGACTGATCTTGGGTGGAAGAGATCGCCAGAGGCAATAACCCCGCCCTGTAGGTAGGAGGACTTTAGCTTCATTCTCTTTTTTGTTCTTGTTTCTTTGTTCAATCTATTTATTTTTTCTTTATAATTCCATTGTATTTTACTGTATATATTTTTGTCTTATCTATACCTAATAAAGCAAACTATAATAATATTCTGGGCTATATTTTGTACACGTCACGTTTTTGAACCAAGGAAAAGGTCAAAATGAAGTTTATTTCTTCTCCGAGGCCTTAGTCATCACTACGCCGCGCTGGTCGTTGCTTAACTTTAGTGTTCAGATGAGAGCTGGTATTGTACGTGCCATCTACAGTGGCCATAGTGTCCACCTCTCTTTTTGACTACACTTCTGTCACTAGAATCAACGTTCCTTGAAGCATATGTTATGTTTGTTGCACATTGCATACCTAAAAAGTTAAACGGCGTGCATACAATAAGTGGTACATACCTAATCACAAACATAAATTCATTCGTGAAAACAATAATAATTTATTATTGTTGCGTTGAGTTCAAATGTTGGAGAGCTAGCTTCTCGTTCTGTCACTAAAGTTAAGCATCGTCCAGCGAGGATAGGACTTGGATGGGTGAACATTCAAATTACACCCCTCTTAATGCTGCATTTTCTCGGCCCCACTCAGCCTGGATGAGGTTAATGAAAGCTTGTTTTTTGAGTTTCCAGCTAATGAAGGGTGAAACATTTACCAAGCAGTTTAAAACGACGAGGCGTTATTCTTTTGAGGGGTCTTTTATATTTCTATATCTTTGTGAAGGTCCTCATTGTAATCTGGATAAATTAATTAATAACTTTTACACTATACCCATACGTCCAAGGTGAGATGTAGGTACTAAATATTTCTTTCTTTATTATTACTATTTTTGGGTACAACATAGCTACAAGTTACATAACTAATTCACTAAAAATTTAAATCACAGAGCAAGATGATTGAAAACTATGCTAAAAAATGCAATGAAAATAAACTGCCTTCAGCCAATAATATACGTTCAGTCGCAAAGAATACTATCTTATACTTTAGAGCATGAATTAACAGGGAATAGTTAAATTTTTGAATAATTTTATTATAATAAAATTTATGTGTATAAATGTACAAGTCAAAATAAATTGTATTAACTCTGAATCCTAAATTTTACAGTCTGCGAATTAAATTTTTGTCTTGAGAATTGAAAATAAGTTTAATGTTAACAGTAAGAGTATACATTCTGTAATTAATTTGGAGGAAATATCAACTGAAGCACATTAAAAAAGAGGAATTCTTGAGATATAAAATGTCAATTTGTTGACCTTTGTCTCTTACCTTTACTTGGAAATTAAATCTGCAAAGTCCTTCAGATGTAGAAGACAGAAAAAGCCACAAAGTCTATTGCAAAAACGCTTCGAGCTGATCGCGAGAATTTAATAGTCTCCGTAGGTACAAGTTATGATGTGGCTTCTTGTAAGAAAAACCAAAAGTCGCTTCGAATTCAAAGTGGAAGGTATAAAATGATTAAAAAAAGGTACTAAAAAATACTCGAGTATATTTTTTTCACTAATTTTACAGGGAGGGGAAAGTCTTGAGGTAAGCGTTAGGTTGAGGTAAAAAAATGATATGTATTGAATCTGTGCGGGTCGTTATGTGTTGATTGTGAGAGATATCGCCAAGTACTGAACATTGTCGAGCGAGAGAAAATTTGAAGAGAAAAAAAAATCAGAGGTAGGAGAAAAGGTAAAGATGAGAGGGAAAAGCCAGGGGGAGAAGGGAGGGAAGAGGTAGGAAGGGAGAGATAGGGAAGGGAGAGAATTTTTTTGTTTGTTTTGGACGACCGCACATGCGCACAGGGATCTGGAGAACAATATTCCCGGGTCCGCTTCTCCTCTTTCGTCCTGTGGGAAAAAACCTTATTAGGAGCCACTGGAGCCACATTATGAAACAGAATTAATGTCAAACTTATATAAAAATTGTTGAATAAATAAATAAATGAAGTTAAGATAAGCTAGACACGCCCCAAGTCGAAGTTTCAACCAATCACAGCGCACTTTATCCCAAGTTAAGGGATAGTGTTCACTTAGATTAAATCTAATCCTGTTTTATAATAGTATGGCACTAGAACTTGGATAATTGACTATACAATTTGAATGATGCTGCCTTTTCCCGGTCCAACTCTGGCCGGGTCGCCGTGTTTTTGAAACCATAAAAAAATGTGATAGAGTGGTATAAGCACTAGTGATGCAATCACGGCGCGTCGTGATGAGCTTGGATTTGACCTATTACTTGAACTTAACCCAAGATATTTGACCCCCATGATAATATTTATCATGCAATCCCAAACAATTGCATTTTTCTCTGTGGTGTTGTATTTGAAATATCTGGGTTTAGCGTCCCTTTCATCATTGCTGGAAATTTAACAACAAGGTAGGTATCCATATTAACATCATCCATCCCCGAAGTAATGTCATACGGTTCCAGGGTCATAAATGTGCGGTGTATGAGGAAGGGTTTTAGTGGGTTCGAATATCCGCGTGCCATGATATCAATCCCACACTCCCCAATGAAATATTTGCTTTGGGGATTTATCGAAGATTTCCAACCTCTTAGCTAAAAAAACCTCATTCAGCCTGGGCTGGTTCAGGAAAACAAACGTTGAAATTTGAAAAGTCAAAGGTTACCCCACAAAACAAGAGGAATATATTTATGTGGGGTAGTAGTATTAGATAAGTATGTGTTACCTATTATAATCATTCATGCAAATAAATTACAAATTACCCTTCCAAGGCATTGACTGGTGTATAATATTATGATGGCTCATCGATGACGACATTAGCTATGTGACTGTAAAATGTGTATGGTGGTAAAAATCTTGACTAAAACTGTTTTTGCTTGTTATTCAGCATTAATATTTTTTATTCTTGTTTATTTAACAGTTCATTTGTTTACATTAATAATTTACAAACTATTATTACTTTTTGCTATATTTTTGTATTTCTATTTAGTATTTTTTTAAGTTTTGTGTTGCATTTTTAAAGTAAAAACAATATGTTTGATAACATCATTATTTTGTAGAAGAAGAAGGAGCCAGGCAAGGAGGGGACTGAAGAGCTTGAAGAACCTATATTCTAGGTTACGTCGAGAAATACTACAACCACCATCACGTGCTGCTGTCCCCCCAATATCCCCCTAATCCCCCAAACCCCAATTATGTTCAGGGGGGGGGGCTGCCCCCCCTTGAACAGACTCACTCTGTGCCATCCGTGTTGTGCAAGACCAGCGAATCCTGCCGAAACCACGCTCCCCCGAGGCGGACATTTGAGGGAGCAACGGAAACGTAGGGTGAAACAAAACTCAACACATTTTCAAGTGGAACCAACAAGGAAAACGGTAGACATGCACGAAGATTGCCCTAGGATTACTCGTACCCATCACTTTGCTGAGAAATTTTATCAAAAAAATAGTGATAGAAAAACTCGAAGCTAAAATTTTTGAGGAAGATAGGCACGAAAAAATAATTATCATGATGGAAATTATTTGAATAAATTGGAGAAAATTAGCTATATCAATAATTGCACAAACAATGCTTTGATCATCTAAAACCCTAAAAAATAAAATTGAAAAAAAATATACATTGCCTAATATGGACACAATACTTCCTTGTGAATGGTTCACCTTGTACCTAAGTAATTTTATACACTTAGCGATAAAAAAATATATAAACTTTCCATTTTCAATATATATGTTTTAATTTTGTTTTTCCTACCTTCTAAATTTTATTAAAAGATCTGTAACGACAACAAAGACCTTTTTTGCAAATTTTGGTACAATTTTTTTGAATTTTTTATAATTCAGAACTAAATCATAATTTAGTTTAAAAAAAAGTACGAAATGTAAACTTTCAAACGCTTTCTAATGCATTCATATACAGAATTTCATCAAAATCGGGTGTACAATTTACGAGATACAAACGTTTAAGTAATAAGTTAGAGGTCAGGCGCATGGTCTTTATCTCGAAGATCCGGTTGCTCGAAGATGAAGAAATAAGAAATCAAAATGGGACCATCTAATATGTCTCCTACATTGTGTACAAAATTTTATTGAAATCCGCTCAGTAATACTTAGTTTCCGAGATTTGCAACTTTCAAGGAATGAAAAAAAAAAGAAAAAAACAAAGCAATAATGCTCAGAACGTTACAAGAAATGTTATTATTTTATTTTGATATAGAACCATCATTAGATATTCCCTAAAGTAGGTAATATAACTTATTCAAATAATGCTTACTGATGAGCACAAATCCTAACCATTGAACTATTTTCCAACAAGCATTTTCTACTAATTTTAATTATTATCTTTTTGCAAATTGTATTATGTAATATTTAAGTATGTATATTTTATCATAATATTGTAGATATACCGTATCATACACGTAAATGCTATAGTACTATTGCGTGTGCATACATAAAAAAAAAAAAAATACCACACTGAAATTTTCTGTCATTCTGGATACGATTTCAGATGCATGTGTCCTTTTTTTTAAACAAAAAAAGTGAATGTGAGAGTAAAAGCGAAGACCCCTCAGTACTCAGTAATCTCAATTACATGATAATAATATACATAAGTACCAAGTAACGAGCTGTTTCTACCACTCCTTCTCTCTCTCTCTCTGTCTCTCTCTCTCCCCTCCCATTCTCTCCCTTCTGTTTCCATCTCTGTCTCATTCTCTTTTTCCTTTACACTCAGTCTTTCTCTACCTCCCCTGTTCACGTTAAATACACTTTTTTTTCTCTCTCTCTCTCTCGTCTCTACCTCTCTCTCCTTCCTATGTCTCTGGTTTGTTTCCTGTCTCTCTTTTTCTTACACTCTTTCTCTCTGTCCTTTTCTTTCATCCCCTATATCATTTCTCCGTCACAAGTATTCACCAAAGATTGACCTCACATGACCTTACCAAGTAGAAAGATAATTTTCCTCTTTTTAATTTCTATGGGTACAAAAGAATATTTTTTATAGATGAAAGTTCTTTAAGACCCACATAAAGACCACCATAAAATAATGGATGTTTGGAGTGTTTGCATTAAAGTAAAATGGAGTCCATGTATCAACATAATATTATACGGTCACCGTATGTTATTATGTTGTTTCACGCACGGTGATCTGGGTTCGATCTCCAGCAGGGTAGGATTTTTTCTCTTCTGTACTTGGATGTTCGGAGCCCACTCAAAACTTGTGAGAATTTAGGCGATCAGACAATTACCAATCACTGCCATCAGATTTCCTGATCAAGTTTATTTCATATGTCTTCTCACTTTGAGATATGTACTAAAGCCATAGGATAAATAAATAAATTGTGAGAAAAATGAGTTCTTTAATGGGAGCAGCGACCAATGACGGAATTATGGTCAAATGATACACACGAATGTATAAGAATCTCAGGTAGTCCACTGGTCTACTATTTATTATTATTTTAATCTTTATTAGGAGGACACAATTATTACAGTATAAAATTAAGAAAAAATAAAAATAAATAAATAAATAATGAAGAAACTGATACTAGTGTATCATTTTAAGAGGGAATGAAACTAAAGGGCGGGGTTATTGCCTGTGGCAATCTCTTCCACCCAACCCTTTCTGCTCTGTTATAAAATAAAAGCACTACTGTTACTGGCAGTCGATGTGGAAGCTTTTGGGTTTGAAATATGAGCTTTGTATTCTCAAAGTCTTTTTGGGGAATATGAATTATCCCAGAGTATTTTAACATTCCTTCGGGCTAGGAGTTGGTCGTCCCAGGTCAAACCATGGGAGAATGAGGTAGATAGAGAGAGTGAGAGAGAGAGGTAGAGAGAGAGAGAGAGGTAGAGAGGGAGAGAGAGAGAAAGAGAGAGAGAGAGAGAGAGAGAGAGAGAAGAGAGAGAGAGAGAGAGAGAGAGAGAGAGAGAGATAAAATAAAGAAATGAGTGAGAAAGATAGAGAGGAAAGAAGAAGAAGAAGAGTAAGAGAGGATTGACAAAAGCCAGCTTTTCTGTATATTTATTACTTCCGATAATTCAATACTACCAGTTATAGAGATAGAGTTTCAGCTCGTTTTTCTACCTTCCTAAGTGGTATCCCCCACAATATGTATCCCTACTTAGATAAGAAGCGATGCATATTGCAAGCCCTAATCCACAAAACTTGAAAATGCGAGGCCCAAAATTGATTGACTTTTTTTTGGGGTGAGTTAATATATTAATTTTATTTTTTCTTGCAGAGGGATTTGTTTGGATCTCAATTTTTGCAGAAACGACTTGGCGTTTATTTTTATTATGACACGAAGGAATTTTTGGTAGATCAATTTTACGTGCTACCTAGTTTACAATGTACTTAGCTTTTTGTATAGTCGTCGACTTAAAGTAGATTTTTTTTTATTACTGATGTAGGTGTCAAGTGAGGTTTAAATAAGTTTGCCGAAATACCACCTTAATATATTATCTATTATGATGGGTGTTCAATAAAATAAAATACAATTAAAAAGAAACATTTTATTGTTTTATTGAAAGTAAAATCTATGAAAGAAGAAGATTTTATGTATTGAGTGACAAGATAAAAATATGAAAATAAAGTTGCATGTGGAGTTGAAAAATAAATCAACATATTACTTCTAACCTCTGAATCAGTGATGGAAATGATGTAACACTCCAGTGCTTGTGGATATAACGACCGTGACCTCAGAATGCCTTTTTCTTTCCCTTTTCCCCATTTTCCCCCTTCTATATCCTCTCTTTGCCTCTTCTCAAACTCTACCCATCTCAAATTCTACCCTCTCTCTGTCTTTACCTTTACTCTCTTTTTATTTATTCTATAGAGAATATAGTTATAATCTATAAAATATATCGATATAAATGTTAGCTTTACTTACTCTTCATAGTTTTCATCTCTTATGTGTTATGTTTCACATATTATTATATCTTTTTACCCCCTCTTTGTCTTTACCTTGTCAATTTTAGTCACCCATCCAAGACCCAACCTCGCTGGACGTTGCTTAACTGCAGTGATAAAATGAGAACTGAGCGACGGTGCGCTGGCTTCCAATTTTTTTTTAAAATCTCATTATTTTATGGCCAGATTTTTTTTATTAGGGCTTTTTTTCCACATATTTCGTTTTGTTTGATTATTACTACCGTAGTGATTATTACTATTATTATTATACTAGTTTAATTCACACACTTAGGGACAAAATATGAAACAGGATTAGAGCCAGACACGCCCTCAAGTCGGAATTTCAACCAATCACAGCCCATTATAGCCCGATTTAAGGAACTGTTTTGTGTCATTGGATTTTCTTAGGATGCCATCACTTGCTAAAGGATCATCTTAATAAAAGAAAGAAGTTTAATTTTTAAGAGAAAAGTAGATACGTATCTCATTACAGTTTACGCAATGATTCTTTTAATTTGAAAAAGGAAACAATGGAATACAGAAGAATAAAATTTCTAATAATAAGGAAATGATAATTTTACTACCTACCTTACTCTTTTACTTACATTTTTACTCTCAACTGACGAAGGTGTAAAACTTATAATATTCTTTGCATATTTTATGCGTCTCGAAAGTTTACTAAACTTTTATAAGCCATAAGTACCTTAGAGCCTGACCTTCAACCAGGGTTCATTGTCCCGGTGCTTAGCCGGGGTCTTTTCTGGCTCGTGCTCCTGTGAAACTAGCTGAAACGGGGTACTTTGCTGCTTCAAAGCTTTTCTTTCTTTCTTATGAGATATAATCCACCAATGAAAAGTGAAATAGATATGGTACTTACCAGCCATGTCAGGCCAAAAGACAATAACACAAATGGTTGGGTCTGGCGCCCTTCAGCGCTAGGAGTTCCAGTACTAACCAACCTCAACCATGGGGATGAGGTTGAAGAATGCCGACCCCAAGTACTCGTATGTTTGGAAAAGGCAAAGTAAAGAAGAAGAAGAAGAGACCCCCCGGACCGATAACGAAGAGAATCGTGTAAGCGTGCCCTGTTCTCTGCACACATGTTTTCACCAAATTCATCTCATAAAAACCTTTCCCTTAAGTACTACTGTTGATAAGAAAGTCGGAGATAGAGAGAGGAAAGGGAGGGGGAGAGAGAGGAAACAAGTGTAAAGGAAGAGGAAGGAGATGAAGATAAAGTAAGAGAGAGAAAAAGAGAAGGTGAAGGTAGAGGAGTGAGAAAGATGGAGAGAAAGTCACCCAAATAAAATGCAGAAGGGGTGTTATTTATCCCTAGAAATGAGTACTATGCAGTACTGCACAGTCAACTTGTGTATATCAGATACCTATGTATACATTATACTACCACATAAACCGTACATACATAACTTTATGTTACTTTATACATACAGTATACAGGTATTTATCTATAATCCCGTTGTAAATAATTGAGACATGTGTTTGAACTTTTTATTTTGAGCTATTCAGCTCCAAGGCGAGGCTACACATATCATAACCGCTTGACTACCACGCGCTAGAACTAATTTTATGCCCAAGTAGTGCTTTATTTAGACTGTCAGCGCAAGACAGGTAGTCCCATTATGCCAACAGTTTATTTATAGTCATCAAGCCCACCTTAAACCATCTCAAACTAATATGTAGGCCCAGATAGTATTGTTAAAGTAAACATATACAGCTGGTAGACTGATAATCCAGGTAGCGTAGGGATCCGTTGGTTCGAATCCCACCCAGTGCGTGAATTTTTCCTCATGAATTTGATTTGTGACCACATAATAATGAGACTGTGAGTGTGAATTGAACTGTGAAAGTGAGAAGTCATGTGTTAAAGTCAAAAATATATTGTGAGATTATTTTTTTATTTTTTAAATGTGTAAAGAGTTCACAAATTATAGTAAAATGTCAAAAAAATACTGACACGTAAGTGAACATTTTCCCCTGAGAAAAGTTTAGATAATTACCTTCCATTAAGAATTTAAAATAAATTAAAAATAATTTATTTAAATTTTAGAAATAATTTCGGAACTGGATCACAGTACATCAGCTACTTGGTAATAGAAAAGGAGGAGGAGCTTATAACCTTGCGCAGCTTATCAACATTACCTGATCCATCAGTTATCTTATCTATCAGAGAGCTGTCAGTAGATATCTAATATCATAGTTCATTGTGTTATACCTACATTCTACCTATAAATTTATGCTCTACTCTGAGGCACCGAACGGTGGCATAGAGCAACATAGCTAAAGTACACAGATCTAGATAAAAGTAGAGTATTGCGTTAAAACCGCCAAATCATAGGTTGTGCTGCAAAGCACCAAGTTCAAAAAAAAAAAAAAAAAAAAAAAAAAAAAACGCAACAATTAATATAAACTGAGAATATACAAGTAAGGTATAAAAAGAATTTAAGTCATAATGGGTGAAGGTAACAGCGGACAAGATTTAATACTCAAGGAACTCCAAGCTATGCGGTTTGAACAAAAAATGGAACATAATGAAGTCATGGGTAAACTGGCTTGCATGGAGTCAAACAATGAAGCAATAAAAAAGAGAACTGAGATTGTAGAAAACAAAGTTGATCATTTAGACAAAGAAAACAGAAAAAGGAACATAGTGATTTATGGAGTTCCAGAGAAAATTGGTGAAACCTACACAAACTTACAAGAAATTACATCTTCGATTTTGAATGGGAAACTTGAATGCTGCCTGAAGAAAGAAGAGATCGATGATCTTTTTCGACTAGGAAAGAATACTGGAGGGACAAAACCCCGACCAATCTTGATAAAGTTTACATTTTAGAATTAATAATAAATCGACTAGAAACAAAGCTCTATTCATGGAAAAAAATTGCACTAAAAACTATACATTCCATCAACCCATAAATAGACTCATGAGACTCTATAATATAGCCTGTGATCTGGACCCATCCCTCGACTTATTTTGTGATAGCATGAGCAACTTCAAGAGCAAGATCCTCCAATTGAAAAATCTATCCTCCCTTTAACTTTTGTAAACATCCTTTCCACTCCAGTCCACAACAGTTTTTGACAACATCAGTTACAAAGTAATACAACATATTTTATTAACATTTTTTTTTTTTTTTTTTTACCTTAAGCAGTTGCTAAAGGAGATTTCCTTAGCTTCTGCAAATGGGGTTGGACCCCGTAAATTCGTAAAAATAAAAAAAATAAAAATAAATAAAAAAGTTTATTTCATTTTGGCGAAAAAAAGAAATATTGTCAAAATCATCTCAATTGAAAGGAACTAAGATTTTTATGGCAAACGACCTTACTCCAACAGAAAGCGAAAAAATGAAGACATTGCGGAGTGAAATGAAAGACCTCAAAGCTAAAGGCCATACAGTCAAAATCAAAGGGATGAAACTCATTGTAGATGGAGCATCAACAATGCCAAATTTGGAAGAAACAGGAAACTATTCAAGAACAGGTGAGGAGAACGCTACTATGTACTTTGATGTAGGGCCCCAAGAAAACCAAGTATTTCAAGAAGTAAACAACTCGGAGAATCAACTCATAGATAACAGAAGTTCAACAGGCCAGAAAAGACAAAAATCTCCCGAGACACTCACCACTATATACAAAGAAACCAATGTTGAAGAAAGCCTAAAGAAAAAGAAGAAACTATTCGAAAAAAGTCACATCAGAGCAAGCAGCCTAGGCCAGATTACTCTGGACAGTGTAGGTATACAACTAGGGTTGAATAAAAATCTAAAATCCCCAGAGAAGAAAAACATCAATTACCAACATATCATTCATAAGACACCTGATAAGAATACAAATGAAAATGAAGATCAACAAAATCAGAACAAAGATTAGCAATTAATACCCAAACTAAAATTATCTATGGTAGAAAAGGCTAAAGGAAAAGGTAATCTATGTAAAAAAGCAGCCCACAAGAAAAACGAAACAATTAATTTTGCAACATTAAACGTACAAACACTGCTAGGAAACAACAGAGTTGTAGAACTTGAAATGGCTCTGGAAGAAATTGAATGGGGAATCCTAGGTCTTGCAGAAATAAGGAGAAATTATGAAACTATTCAACAATTAAAGTCTGGAAATCTACTTCTTCATACAGCAGGGTCAGAGAGCAACTATGGATGTGGATTCTTAATACACAAAAAATGGAGTAACAATGTTCTTGAATTCAGAGGAATAACAGAAAGAATTGCGACTCTAGCTATGGATATAAATTCAACCATCTATGTAATAACACAAATACATGCTCCAACATCTAGTCATCCGGACACCGAAGTAGAAGAATTTTATGAAAAAATCCAAGAGACAAGTGAATTAATGAAAAACAAATATCAAAATAAGGCAAAATACTGGATAATTGGCGATTTCAATGCCAGTGTAGGACAAAGAAGAAAGGAAGAAAATAAAATCATGGGACAGTTTGGAGTTGGCAAAAGAAATAAAAGAGGTGAAACACTTATTCATTTTGCATGTGAAGAAAATATGAAAATTATTAACACATATTTCGGAGGTTCAAAAGAAGAAAAATGGACATGGCGTTCACCGAAAGACACAACACATGAGATAGATTATATTCTGTGTAATGATCTTGACAGTGTTAGGAAAATGGAAATTGTTAGCAATCTAAAATTTAATTCAGATCACAGAATGCTCCAGTGTCATGTTAGTACAAGTAAGCAAAGAAAACACATCAAAACAAAGAATACAATAATGAAGATAAAGAACTCAGAAAAATCATTCAAAACCCATCTATGTAAAAAACTAAATGAAGAATTTCTCATACACGAACAGCTTGACGTTCAAGGTATCTATGATAAAATTATCAATAGCATAAAGTTGGCAGTGGAACAAGAAAACAAGGAACAGAAACCAACAACAAGAGTAAAAACTAAAAAATTAACAGAAAAGACCAAAGAACTAATCATGAAGAGGGAAACACTAAACAAAAAGATGAACAAGACTGTGAGAGAAAAAATAGAGCATGCAGAGATAAGGAAACTGGTGAAAAGAGAAATAAGGAAAGACATACGTGACTACGAAGACAGAGTCATTAAAGAAATAATGGAAACAACAAAATCCACAAAAAACATTAATAAAGAACTCAACCACTTTTCAAAATGCTGGATACAAAAAATTGAGGGAAGTAACAATAAGATGATATATGACCGTGAGGAAATTGTTGAAGAAGCAACCAAATATTATGAAAAATTGTACAATGACCCAGAAAAAGATGAAAATGAAATGTATACAATAGAAAGAAATTATGAAGAGATAATAAGTAGAAATGATATCAGTATACTAGAAGAAGAGATAGAGGCTATAATAAAAGATCTAAAGAAGAACAAGGCACCAGGTGTTGACAACATCACAAATGAATTAATAATAGCAGGAAAAGACGAAGTAAAAGATGCAATAGCCTACCTATTCACAGAAATATTATGTCAAGGAAAAATTCCAAGACAATGGGAGATCAGCAAAATCATACTGCTACACAAGAAAGACAGGCGAGACAAACTAACAAACTACAGACCCATAACACTCTCTTGCGTCCTATATAAAATATTTATGAAAATGCTTCAGAAAAGAATTTCAAAAAAATTGCAAGAAAACCAACCGTGTGAACAAGCAGGATTCCGACCAACCTTTTCAACAATCGACCATATACACTCCGTCAACCAGATAATAGAAAAGGACATGAATACAATGTGCCTCTATACATTACCTTTTGCGACTACTCTAAAGCTTTTGATACCGTAAAACACCGCTATATCTGGGAGACATTGACACTTTTTGGAATAGAACACATATATATAAAAATATTAAAGGAAATATACGATAAAACAAAAGCATTTATCAAACACCTCGGCCGAGGTGTGAAGAACGCCTATACAAAGAAAGAGACAGCCCGGCAGAGTGTAAGGTTACGGAAAACATAGTTCCCATGCATTTCATGTACTTTCAGCCAGCGAAAAGTGCAACATGATATTCCAAAATTGCGATTTTTATTGCAGAAATGGACTCTACGTTGAAAAATAAATTGATTTGACTTTTTGTTTGACTTTCTAGGCCAACGGGAACCCTATTTTCGAGACCCCCCAACAATCGTGAAAGAACATGAAAAGATTCATAATTTTTTTTTTTTTTTTTTCTGTTTTTTTTTTCATACGGATCCTTTGAGACCCGACTTCGTGTCTTTAACTTGGCACTGAAGATTAAGTGAGGTGTCTAAAGTGATCAAGATATAATGGAGATGAGCCCGGACCAAAAAAAAATTCTAAATTATAAGCGGGCGGCCCATTTGGGCGGCCTGGGGTTTTGGGAGCCCAAATCGGGAATTGAAGGATAATACTAATCTTAAGTGGTATCAAATGAAAGATCTTGATGAGCAGATATCAAATTTATTGATTTTATTCCTTCATCCGGTCCACTGGGTAGCACCTGGTGGCCTTTTCATTTTCTTTGGCGGGTAGGTACCTTCGAATCCTTAGCTTAGTGGTCAGATTTTGGCCAGTATGTATTTTCGAGATGACCTCGCTCTCTCACTGCAAAATTTTAATGTTTAAGTTTCCAAGTATTAATTTATTTAGTTCATTTTCCATCCGGTTCTTTAGAAGACAACTTTGTCTATCGGTACCATGCTCAACCTGCCACCAAGTCAGCATGGGTTCGAATCCTGGCGGGGACGAAATTTTTTAGCTCTATATTTTCAATTTGGGCTTAACGTTGTTTTGTTTTACCGATCTTTATATTATTTTGATCTTCATAACGACCCCATTACCCTCGCGAGGAAAATTTTAGTAGTTGCCGAATTGGCCAATGGCGGCATTACGAGATTGATTTTGGACAATCATGGTTGGATGGAGATAAAATATGATGAATTAGCTCTCACAATGTCGATGCTACTCACTAAAAGTTGTGACAAAGTAGTGACTTTGGCCAAGTGGGTAGCATACTAGGCTTGCACGCACGATGAATTGGGTTCAATCCCCTTCAGGGAAGTTTTTTTTCTCTGTCCATTATGTCCGAGGTATACTCGGACGTCACCACCGAGTTCTCTCCCACTCATGGTTTTATCAACAACGAATTGTCTCCCGTCGCTTGCATTTTTACCTGAGTTTATACCTACATAGTTTAGGACTAGCAGAAGTTTTATAATAGAAACACCTAATAGGCATCATTGATATAGACTGAGGCATGGCCTTCTATGTATTTTTCCTAGCCCTATGATAAACCCAAGGCATGGCCTTCTATGTATTTACCTAACCCTACTATCAACCCGAGGCATTGCCTTCTATGTATTATCCCTAACCCTACTATATTCCTGAGGCATGGCCTTCTTATATATTTTACCTAACTCTACCATACACTGAAGGCATTGCCTTTCATTAGTTATTGTTATTATCAAACAAGTTAAATCAAGTTTTATTTACAAAATAATGAATATATACATACATAGATAATAAAATTAAGAAAACAAAACTTGATCAAGGGCGGTGCTAATGCCAACGGCATTCTCTTCTCTTAACGGCATTAGTTAAGAGATTTTAAAGATTTCCTTATAAAAGGCCGATTCTTATATAAAAATGATAATTTTATAGTTTTCATTTTCTTAAATACCTAATGTAAAAAAGAGAATTCGGGTAAGAAAAGGTCAACGGGAGAGAACTCATTACCTCACCTTGATGAGGGGACTACAAATGTCTTTGGCATTTGTAAATCCAGGTGTTTTAGTGTCCCTCATGGGAGGCTCCGAGGTCTATTTAGCATTGAAAGATAAACCTAATCATGTGGAGTATAGAATCAAAAGGTCTTGCATTGCAAATTTATATATTATTTACTCACTTTGGGGACTCAGGTGGCCAAATCTGTGATCCAAATACATATTGACCTTAGAAAAATTAAATACGTACTGCTGAAACTATATAAAAAAAAGACAACTGGGTACATTCACATTTTCCCAGCTTATTTACTTTTGTTATTCATAATGTTTCAGTAGTGTATGAACCTATATTTTCTTACAAAAAGAACTGATATCCCCCCAAAAACACCACTTCGTGGTTAAAAAAAGAAGAACGCCTCACTCAAAAGAATGATTATAATTAGCTAAAAATAAATGATATCAAATTGAGAACACCTTTACCCCCTCTCTTTCTATATCTCTGCACTCCTCTCCGAATTTATTCCTCTTATGTTTATCTTTCTTTATCCTTTCTAGGGGTCATCCCAAACTTGATTTCTCTTTAAATTTACTTGTTGCACAGCAATAAAAAATGGCGGTCGCTATGTAATTTTCTCGATTCAAATCAAATAAGTTCAGAAAAATCATACTCCGACCGCCATTTTTTATTGCCGTGCAACAAGTAAATTTAAAGAGAAATCAAGTTTGGGATGACCCCTAGAAAGGATAAAGAAAGATAAACATAAGAGGAATAAATTCGGAGAGGAGTGCAGAGATATAGAAAGAGAGGGGGTAAAGGTGTTCTCAATTTGATATCATTTATTTTTAGCTAATTATAATCATTCTTTTGAGTGAGGCGTTCTTCTTTTTTTAACCACGAAGTGGTGTTTTTGGGGTCTCTTTGGACAGAAATGGTAGAGAATTTTCTGTTAAACGGGGCGTAAGGCAAGGTTGCCCAGCATCGCCGGACATTTTTAATGCCATCCTGGAAACCATATTTAGAGACCTAAACTGGGAGAAATATGGTCTTGCTATAGATGGAAAAAAGGTGAACAACTTGCGTTTTGCGGATGATGTTGTGCTGATATCAGAAAGTCACAGTGAAATGCAAAAGATGGTAAACGAACTAAAAATTCAGAGTTCAATTCGAGGACTAGAGATGAATACAAATAAAACCAAGGTAATGACAAACAGTGAAAAATTAACAATAATGCTGGGTCAAGAAGAACTAAAATACGAAGATGCCTATGTTTATCTGGGCCAAACAATTGTGATGAAAAAACACCTTGACGAAGAAATCCATCGGAGGATTAATCTCACCTGGAAAAAATACTGGAGTCTTAAGAAGATTATGAAAGGCAACTTGTCCACAAAAACAAAAGGTCAAGTCCTACAAACCTGCATTTTCCCTACACTTATTTATGGATGTCAAACATGGGCGATGAACAAAAACCACCAAAGGAAGATAGCAACTACCCAAAATAAAATCATGAGAAGCATATTAAATATAAAACTAGAGCAAAAAGTAAGAACTAGAGTCATAGAAAATCAGCTTCAAGTCAAAAGAGCAGAAAATGTAGCAGCGGATCTAAAATTCAAATGGGCAGGACACATGATGAGGACTCAAGATGACAGATGGTCAAAAATAATCACCGAATGGATACCAAGGCATAAGAAGAGGAACAGAGGAAGACAGAAGAAGAGATGGAAGGACGAAATAGTGGCGCGAGCTGGACCCCTTTGGATGAGACGGGCGCGAGACAGAGAAGAATGGAAAACTATTTAATTGAACCTTATATATTTATTAAATAAACTGTTACACTTTGCAGAGGGTTCGAACCCCTAACTGATATGTAGTAATAATAAACAGATAAAGAAACCAAAATGAAATCATTTTGGACAGGTGGGAGGGTTCGAATACCTCTCACCATGTAACATTTAATTTGTTTCCAAACAAGACTAATTACAGGCATTTATATATACAATCAACAAATTTATCATGAAATGACCATTATTAAAACTGATGCTTAACTTTTATTCCTTGATTACTCATGAACAATTTAATCCTTTAATATTTTAATGTATTGTTGTATTGTCTTAAGTTATTTTTTAAAATATTTTTCATTGTAAATTTAATTCACACTCAATAAATACCCTTTTTAAGGAGGCCCTTGCTCATTGATTTGAGTGAAATTGGGGCTTTAAATAAAAATAAAAAAAATAATGAGACTCTGAGGGTTAGGTGGTAGAAAAAGCTTTGAGTATTAACCTCGCCTGTTGGTTACCTTCCACTAAAGAGTATTATCTGTTATTATTATCATTTTCCGCCACTGAGGGTTCTTTGAATTGTAGACCTAATTCGAATCCCTCAATTCATTTGAAAATATCATTCCTAGCACAAGAAGTTTCATTTGATGCCCAACTAGATGGATTTAAAAATCAAACCTTATTATTAATCGGCTCACGTTTTGTACCTACCGTTATAATTTCCTCTTTCCTATTGCAATTTTCGATAGATATTGACATTAAGGAATGATTTTAATAACAACATAGGTGTCTTCTTCTTCTTCTTCCTCTTTTCCTTTGTCTTTTCCCAAATCCAAATAGGGTCGTCATCGGTCAAGCTTTTCCTCATGGTTGCGGTAGGTTAGTTGTGTTATTCCAACTTCCACATTTTACGAAGGATGCCCTTCCAAACTAAAACGCCAACCCTCTTAAGGCCACCAATGTTTTGAGTTATTGTTTTTTGGCCTGACAAATCTGGTACCGTTTCTGGTTAACGCCCCTTAGCAAACCAACCATAATCTTTCTTTTTTCTTTTTCACAGACAAGATTTATGTATAAATGAGTGTTATTTGAAATTTTTTGTAAAAGTCTACGAGTTATTCCTACCATACATGATAAGGAACTGAAAAATAGATTTGGACCTTAAAAAAAAAACGAGAATAAACCAAATAGATAGCATAAGAAAAATAATAGCCAATACCTACCTACCCTCAGCAGATGAGCATAAGTAAGAGAGAAAAAACCTTTCAAACGAATCTAATGAAGCTTGATACTCATACGAGGCCGAAAGAGAGTAGCTTTTTAGATAGTGGAGGGAACTAAGAAAATGAAGAAGAAATAAAGGAGGAGGAGAAGATGGAGAAGCAAAAGAAGAAAGACAAACAGGAAAGGAAACCTGAAAAGTAGAAGGAGGATTAAACAAAGATAAAAAAGAAACTCCTAAAAGAAGAAGACTTATAAGGAGGAGGGGTAGAAGAAGAAAGGAGAGGAGAAAGGAGAGGAGGAGAAAAGATAAAAATATTTTTCAAAAGAGAACTTCCAAGGAAAATGTATCAAAAGAAAATGGCAAAGACTGCAAAGAGGCATTGGAAAATTAGATTTATTTTCGTAGTAGGATCCTCTGAGGGAATTTAGGAAGGCCACGTTGCTAGGCACACGTAACGTAGCTTACAGTTAGCGATAGATTTTTTTCAGTCGGAGATGTCACTAGACAAGTCATTCGCGGCTATTCTTCTCAAGTATTATCATCATCATAGGGCGGCGTCATCGTGAATGACGGTAGCCAGACAGTGGAGGAATGACTCAGCACTTCTACCACTGTCTTTACAAGGAGGCTAATAATTGACAATGGTCCCCAGAACCAAGCCAATGCTGGTCTACTCCCTGTTTATAGTCCCCCAACCAGACTGCTGGTCTAGTTCCTGTTTATAGTCCCCCAGCCAGACATTATATCAGTATGTATAGACTGCATACTACTTTCCGTGAATAGCCTAATTATTTCTAGGTAGGTAACATAGAAGGCAATCAGCGCTCTCAACAGAGTTGAAGGAACAGGCTCTTATTTAGGCAAGAATATGACAGTTTAGTATGTGTATTACAAAATAATTTCACCACAAAATTGTAGTTAAAGGGGACTTTAGGATTTCTAGAATCTTTTTTTTAACTCCACTTGTCAATATTCAGTGGTCCCTGGTGATCTGACACCCATCAACCAAGTCTACACTGCCCTTGGCGTTGCTTATCTGAACTAATCTCATGAGAAGTAGCATATAAATATCGGCATCGCATCGCAGTCAAACATAATAATTATTGCAGTTTTACTTTTGACCCGACTATTTTGCAGATATAGGTTTTATGTAGAGGTTTTTGGTGTGTAACACAACTTTACTGAAGATTTTTTTTTGTTATTCAATACCAAGCTATTTTATCACTAAAAAACGAATGTGCAAATAGGTATTCTCTAGGTATTCTGAATGTTTAGTTAATAATTATTTTTATTGCTGCTTCTTAATTTAAAATTTTGCTAAATATTTTAATTGTACAAGTATAATGGTACCAAGAGCCAAAACTCACCTGAACACCAAAGATTCGAAGTTTCAAAATTTCCAGATCTTTATGAACAGCAAGATTAGCGCCCAAAATTTTGCGGAGAGCAAACCCAGCTAAGTGTGACAGGACCTTAATTAAAAAGGTAATTTATTATGTTGAGATTTAGCGGGATTCAGGAAAGAATAGAATGAAGAATTCATTAACTTGACTTGAAAGAAGAGAGGAAAAAGAACTTTGAATATTAAGAGGGACGTAAGAAATGGTTCTTTTGACATAAAAAATTAAGGACATAAAAATAACTATAATTGTTATCATAATATTAATTTGTATTAATCTCTTTAGTGTTATCACAACTACTCAAACTCGCTTCACTAAATCTACGCTGAATCCAGGACTTGAACCACCGACCTCCAAGTTACAAGTCCGCCGCCTTATCGATCAAGCTACTGAGGTCCTTAAAAATAAATAATATTCTACCTCAATCAGTATGATACACCTTCAAAAAATTGCAGAGTCCATCATCAAGATATAATGGAGATGTAATGGCACTCAATGCATTAGATGGTTTTAAAAAAAAAAAAAAAAATCCAAGTCGCTGGTTATTCTAGGTTCAATCCAGATTAGAAGAGAGTAGCTGGTTTCTGAGTTCCATCAAGCTAGTGTCGGGTAAAGCCTCCGTTTAGAATGGCCTTAATGTTAAACAGATGCTAAGGTAGTCACCGTGGCAGAGTGAGTTAGGAATTTTTCTGCTCTGTACTTGGATGTTCGGGGTCCACTCATACCTCGTGAGGAAAAATGAGTAGTTACTTGTATGAGTAAGGACAAGTGGCGGCATTACCAGAGTAAAAAGAAATTAATGTAATAGAATAATTCGAAAAGTAAAGGAGGTTCTTAGTAATGCTGCGCTACCCACAATAATTGTGAATAGGCCTTGTGCTTCACCACAAATAAAACCATTTAACATACAGCTGTTAAGGTTTTTTTTTTTTTTTTTTTTTTTAACAAAGGATAAAATAATAAAGGATAAACCTATTAAGTATATACAAGCAAGTTCCAAAGGTATGAACCACCCTGCAGATAGGCATTTTATTGATTAATTTTCTCCTGAACTTTCTTTAAGGATACTGTACAGAGTACCCTTATCCTATATTACAATCTATTATACTGTATAATTGTATATGGTTTCCCTGATTCAATTTTAATACCATCCTGTAAATCGTTTGTAATGTATAAACTGCACAGAGTGCATGCATATTAGGTATCTACACAACCTACTATCCCTAATACCTAAAGCCCCATTGTGTAATCATGTGTAACCTACATCCAGAATAATTATGTGGCAACGTAAAATTTTCAGCATTGTTTTAAGCAAAATTTCAGATCCGGCGCTGTGGCTCTCTGTCATTGTGTGCAAGCACTTCAGCAGGGGCGCTTTTAAAGCGTTTCTTACAGTGATATTGTAATACTATATGTACATTTCTTTTGTAATCCTTTACAGCTCATCACAAAATATAATATGACATCTTCCGATTTCTAATTTTCGCGTGAGGCATTCACTGGGCTGTAGGGTTTATCATCTCAAACTATTGGTTGAACGTGTTAGGTTCAGTCTACCCCCTATACCTATACCATTATTGCATATCAGGTCCATTGCCTGAAGTATAGGGGACTATAGATACTATTTATATGCTCTTTAAAATTGTTCTACTTCTGATGTGATATAGGTGACAGGCCGCCATGGCCCGAAATCTCCACGTACCAGGTATTCTGAATTTTGACAGATCTGTCTGTCCCGGTAGCTCAGTGGTAAAGGCGGCGGTCTGGTAATCTAGAGGTCTCGGGTTTGAAACGCGACCGGGACATTACAAGTTATCCTCCCTCTTGGGATTTTTAACACGTAATATTACTGCTGTAATAATGGGACTTGATAGTCTTAATCGGGCAGTATAAAACAGGCGATATTATTATTTCTTGTCCCTTCATATTTGAGGGTTGTACATTAATATCTTGCTTGATGACGCCTGGAGAAATATATTTTACCTTACAAATTAGCACTACAGCCCGGGATGGAGCTTGGCCTCTTCCACAATTCGCCTCCATCCAAGGCCAAGTTGAGGTAAGTAGTCGCAGAGGCAATACTTTTTGCGCGGTTGGGGAGCTGGCCCAACGCACAACCCTCCTCCTTTTTCCTGGCTTGGGACTGGCACGAATACTTGTAGCATAGTTAGAAATATATTTTACAAGGAGTTACAATATCTCCAGAAAGGACTAGAAATTGGTATTGAATATATATTAATTTCATGAACACTTTTCACTCGTTTTAAAAAAGTAGGGATGTATTTTTAAATTTAATTAATGTTGAAATAGCATATGAAAGGTCTTATAATCCTTTTTTTTTAATTTTCCAAGAACAAATAAATTTCGATTTCAGAATAAAAAAATACTCCCTTAACGTATTCCTTTCCTTCTATTCTTCACATTGGTAATATGGAATTTCTTTTTCCCATTTTTCCTCTGGGTATTTATCTCCATCATAATTATATTACTTCTATAACATCTCCTGTTATACTATCTTCTCTTTCGTCAAGATAATCTTCACATCGGCTACCAACTTTCCAAGCACAGGTAGTCGATGTGGTTACGACGCTATAATGTAAACAATCTAGTGCATGAATTCGTGGATCAGATCCCACCCAATGATTGGATTTTTTCTTCACTTATTTGAGTATGTGACCACATAATAATAGACTCTGAGGGTTAGGTGGTAGACAACGCTTTAAGCATGAACCTCGCCTGGTGGTTACCCTCCACTATAAAGAATTCTTATTAATTTTTTTCTCTACTAAGTACTTGCTTCTTGTTCCAACTCACCATCATCATTTCTGCTACTTCTTTTTTTTTTTTTAGCTTTTCTCTTTTTTTCTGCTTCTTTTTCTCCTTCTTTTTCATCTTCATCTTCTTCTTTTTTCTCTTCCTCCTCCTCCTTCTTCTCCTTATTTGTTCTCTACTCTTCGCCATGTATCCCGACAATTTACCGGGACGCTATGCTGGAAATCATTTGTCCTTGAACCTTTCGGGATAGAAGCGCACAAAACCCTCGTATTTCTCACTCTCTCACTCTCTCTCTCTCTCTCTCTCTCTCTCTCTCATCTCTTCCAGACTTTTCTCTCTCACTCTCATCTCCACAACCTCTATTTCCTGTCCCCCGTCGCCCTCTCGACCCCACTCCACTGTTTTCACAATTCTACTATGCGTAGTAAAAACGTAGCCAGTGCGGGATGTCGCGGGCTGCTCCGCCTCCGGAGTCTGGGTCATACACGGGAGAGGTCAAAAGTTCGAGTCTTGAATTTCATGAACCTGTAGGTATATTTTATTTATTTATAACATGACAAGTAAAATGGTTCAAATATATATAACAATGACAGTTTACATAATTCATAACATTTTTAACTGAACTTATGCTAGTTTCTTTTAGCTGTCGTCATCCCACACTAATAAAGGCCACACCTATGAACTATGGCGATAAATAAGGCGATATTATTATTATAATAATAACAATATCGCCTTATTTATACTTCCCGATTAGAACTAATGAGTCCCATTATTCCAGCAGTAAGCCCAAGACGTAAAAAATTCCAAAGTGGTCAAAATTCCAAATGGGAGGATAACATGTTTGTCATGTCTCGGTTGGGTTTTGGGTATGTGAACTCTAAGAACTTTTGGTACACATACAAAAATAAGAGATTAAAAAAAAAAAAACAAAAACAATCAGTCGAGTTGTATAACAGGAATTTATAAAGTTGATGACTCGAGATATTTAATTAATAACACTCTTTAGTGGCAGGCAATCAGCAGGCAAGGTTAATGCTCAAATCATTTTCTACCACCTAATTCTGGGAATCTTATTATTATATGGTCACAAACTCAAATTAATGAGGAAAAATTCATGCACTGGGTGGGATTCGAACCAACGGATACCTACGCTACCTGGGTTACCAGACTAGCGCCTTGACCACTTGACTACCAGTGCACCTATCTTGTGCTTTCTTTCCAATTCAAACACTTTGACCATTTAGGCCTAGAACTCTTGGAATATTAGTGATACGTATTTATTTATTTCCTACCCGACCCGGGGATCGAACTTAGAATCTTTGAACTGCAGTTACAACCGACGCAGCACGGAGGCTGACACTCTCGGGACTAATTCAGTAAAACACATGAAAACACTTTACATCATTAAAACATGAATGATGTGTTTGAAATTTAGACGAAGTTGGCTTTGAAGATGGAAATGAATGCAATTATTTTTAATAAATTATAATTTCCATGTTAATAATTACAACAAAAAAATAATAAAAAAATTAAAACATTAATAATATAATTTATCCTACCTTACTTGGAAATTCATAGCATTCCCGGATTAGATGGCACTCAAAAGCAAAAAAAATTGCCTAGAAAAAAAAAAAAACAAAACGAAAGACAAACACGGAATTTAGAAAAAAATAGTACAAAATAAAATCCTCAAGCTTGTTCGGAAGTAAAAATTTGCAAGATTATAAAGTTAAGTAAGTTCCTTCAGTTCCTTGCTTTACAGTTCAGTAAACCCAAGATCTTCATCGAGAAAGCATTTTCAAAACCACGAGTCTGAGTCATTTTGCACCCTGTGTTTGCCCTTGCTCCTCCTTTCTCCCCATTCCTCCTCCCCATTCCCTCTCTCTCCCTAGCAAAACTTGTTGCTCCTTTTTACAACCCAGATTCCTCACCCCAGAATTTGGTGTGAGGGAGGGAGAGAGAGTGAAAGAGAAGGAGAGAGAGAAAGAGAGAACAGAATATTGAGTGAGAGAGGAGGTAGAAGGGAGTAAGGCAGAAGGAAGAATAGATAGATAGAGGGAGAAAGATGAGAAAATGTAGAGAGAGAAAAGGGTAAATAGGTACAAAGATAGATAGAGAGAGAGAGAGGCTGTGAAAATGAGAGGGGGGAGATATAGAGAAAGGGAGTTATGGGAGAGATGGTTTTCAAAAAAAAATTCCCTGATCTTCCCCACTTGAAAAAAAAGTTCTTTTGGATTCTTCTTTCTTCGTCAAAATTTCAAACTTTCCTTTCTCTTATTTATGCCCCCTCTCTCTCTCTCTCTCTCTCTCTCTCTCTCTCTCTCTCTCTTCTTCTTTCTCTCTCTCTCTCTCTTTCTCGTCTCTTTCTCCGTCTCTTTCTCATTGGTTTGTTATAATATCACCTTTTTTTTCTTTAGTATTTTTTCTCTCTCTCCTCTTTTCTCAATTTTTCATGCTCTCACACTTTTTCTCTTCTCTTTTTTTCTCTCTCTCTCTCTTTGTCTCTTTATCTCTCTCTCTCTCTTTCTCTGTCTGTCTCTCTCTCTCTCTCTCTCTCTCTCTCTCTGAAATAAGGGTGATTTTCTTAATCATTGCATTTAATGAGATTGAGAAATTGAGAATTGTATGAAAGGTCACAGCATTAATAAGGTTTTGTTAATGATATTTTACTTTGTTCATGGTCCAATTGAAAAATTAACTTAATCCTACGATGAAGTGCAACATTATTTGGGTCACTTGTAAAGGTCAATCGGCTTGTAAAAACAACAGGTTTGGGTTTGATACCCATCTAATAATTTAATTTACAAGACAGACTGGGGCTCGTTTAAAACTCTTCAGCCAGCGTCGATGGCATGTTGAATACACCGGTTCCCTTCAGAACACCGAAGTTAAGCGACATCCAGCGAGGTTAAGACTTGGATGGGTGACCATTCAAATTCTAATTCTCATGACGCTGGCTTTTCCCGGCCCCACTCAGGCTGGGTGAGGTCAATGTGAGTAGCAGGTTTGTGAGTTTCCTGCGAATGGAGGGTAAAACCCTCGTCGTGATATAACCATGGCAGTTGAAAGCGACGTTAAACCCCACTTAAAAAAAAAAAAAATTCTTCATCTCAAAAAATGCGAGTTATTTTAAAAAGTTTTTTTTATATTTTGAGAACAATTTATTTTTTATTTATTTATAAACATTTGGATCAAGCTTTATTTACATCTTTTATATACAATGAACATGGTAACAAGTTAGAAATAAATATAAACAAAGCCTGATCAAGGGTGGTGATAATGCCTTCGGCATTCTCTTCCATAGTTTAGGTAGGACATTAACTTCATTCTCTCTTTTGTTCTTGTATCTTTGTTCAATCTTTTTGTTTTTCTTTATAATTTCATTGTATTTTACTGTATATATTTTTGTTCTACCTAATAAAGCTTACTATAATATAATAATACCAAATTGTAAATCGGAAAAAATAAATAAGGGTTGGGTGGAAGAGATTGCCGTAGGCAATAACCCCCCCCTTTAGTTAGGACATTATTATTTTCTTCTTTATTATTTATTTATATTCAAACATTTTTATAATTTATTAATTTTCTAACTATATTGTATACCTGTATGTCCTTCTAATAGAGCATGATATAATAATAATAATAAATATGAGGTACCCTGTAAACAAAAGTTTCAACTAGAATAAATTTTTATTATACTTGCAATAAATGATTGCATGAACCCTAGAGAAAGAAAACAATTTATTTATTAAAGTTAGGAAATGGGAGAAATACCCAAACAATGTACCTATCTATATTTCGTAAAAAGAGATAAAAATACAGAATTACCTAATTAATTATTTTTTTTGTGAGATAATGAATAAAATACTCATACATTAATTTACTTAAAGTTAAAAGTTCTCATATTTGTGTTAATCACTTTCGTAATATCCACAACTAGTCAAACTCACTTTACTAAAACTCCGCTAAACACGAGAATTGAACCACCGACCTCCAGATTACAAATCCGCTCCGCCGCCTTATCGATCAAGCTACTGAGGTCGGTACATTAATTTATTTCTAAGAATAAGAGAATAAACAGAACAACTTTGTATACAGGGTGGGGCAAAAGTCTGGAAACCCCTGAATAACTTTCGAATGGCTTATCCGGTAAAATTAAATTTTTGTACGGTAAACCAGGGTAATAAGACTTCTTTTGGACCGATTTTTGTTACCGGCCCCCATGTCGGGGCCAGGGGGGCCAACTTCATTTTTTTAAATACGAACCCCCACTTTGCGACACATTTTTGGAAATGTCTTCAAATAAGAAATACATTGGTGCAAATTTTATTTTTTTTATTATTAACAGTTTACAAATGGCGTCCATATTTGTGTATGCAGTGTAAAAGTCTGGAAACCCCTGAATAACTTTCGAATGGCTTATTTGGTAAAATTAAAATTTTATACGGTAAACCAAAGTAATAAGACCTTCTTTTAGAGTTGGGCCGAATTTTGCTATCGGCCCCCATGTCGGGGCCAAGGGGGCCAACTTCATTTTTTTAAATACGAACCCCCACTTTGCGACACATTTTTGGAAATGTCTTCAAATATCAAATACTTTGGTACAAGTTTTATTTTTTTAGTGTTAACTGTTTGCAAATGGCGTCCATATTTATGTATGCAGTGAACTAAAGTCTGGAAACCCCTGAATAACTTTCGACTGACTTATTTGGTAAAATTAAAATTTTATACGGTAAACCAAAGTAATAAGACCTTCTTTTAGAGTTGGGCCGATTTTTGCTATCGGCCCCCATGTCGGGGCCAAATATGGACGCCATTTGCAAACAGTTAACATTAAAAAAATAAAATTTGCACCAAAGTATTTGATATTTGAAGACATTTCCAAAAATGTGTCGCATGGTGGGGGTTTGTATTTAAAAAAATGAAGTTGGCCCCCTTGGCCCCGACATGGAGGCCGATAGCAAAAATCGGACCAACTCTAAAAGAAGGTCTTATTACTTTGGTTTACCGTATAAAATTTTAATTTTACCAAATAAGCCATTCGAAAGTTATTCAGGGGTTTCCAGACTTTACACTGCATACACAAATATGGACGCCATTTGTAAACTGTTAATAATAAAAAAAATAAAATTTGCACCAATGTATTTCTTATTTGAAGACATTTCCAAAAATGTGTCGCAAGGTGGGGGTTCGTATTAAAAAAAATGAAGTTGGCCCCCCTGGCCCCGACATGGGGGCTGGTTACAAAAATCGGTTCAACTCTAAAAGAAGGTCTTATTACCTTGGTTTACCGTACAAAAATTTAATTTTACCGGATAAGCCATTCGAAAGTTATTCAGGGGTTTCCAGACTTTTGCCCCACCCTGTATATTAACCTATGTAAGTATATCACTTGTATCTAGAATGAAAGAAATACACATACTAATTATTTTTTAACTCTTTCAAGTGAGATTAAAAATCACAAATAATTTTTTTTCTTTTTTAAGTTGCAACTAACGTCATTTTGAGACAGTATTTTTACCTCACCTTTACTAAAAACTAAGTTCTACTTTAACCTCTCTCAGCCTGAGAGGGGCTTCCATAAGAGGCAAAACATATTTCTAGAAGACTAATAGGTATCAACACCATGTATCATCCAGGCTCGACGTTGCTTAGCTTGTGGAACTGTTCCATTAAATCTCAACTGACTCTAAACCAATTTTTTCTTGAGTTTTGTGTTTTGCCCGTGGCTGACGTTCTAGTTGAAATTTCGAGATGAGAAGAAAATAAAAAGCTATAATAACAAGAGAGAGAGAGAGAGAGCGAGAGAGAGATAGATAGAGAGAGAGAGATAGAGACAGAGAGAGAGATCAAGAGAGAGAGAGATCAAGAGAGAGAGAGAAATAGATTGGAGTAGAGATTATGTTGGTAATCTTGACCGAAAATGACCATAGGAAAATACCTAGGTATTGAATAATTTGAACCCTCGAGCTTGGCTTTGAATAATGGACCAGCACATTAGAGGCAATGAGAGCGGGGGAGGAGGAGGAGGATAAATAAATAAAGAGGGATGGCGAGAGAGGGATGGCGAGTAAGAGAGAGAGAGAGAGAGAGATGAGAGAGGGAAAGGAGAATGGGAAGAGAGAGAGATAGGAGAGGGGAAGAGAGAGAGATAGGAGAGGGGAAGAGAGAGAGATAGGAGAGGGGAAGAGAGAGAGATAGGAGAGGGGAAGAGAGAGAGATAGAGGAGGGAAAGGAAGATGGGAAGAGAGAGATATATGAGAGGCAAATGGGGATGTAAATAGAGAGACTAAAGAGATTTTTTTTTTGAATTTGAAATAAAACTTTATTTATTGAATATAATTAAATTTACAATTACTGTAACGCCTCCTAAGCTAAATTTAACTTATTTGGAGGTGGGCTCCCCTCTTTAGAAAACGTACATAAAGAGTGAGAGAGAGAGAGAGAGAGATTGGGCATAAAGAAAGAGAGTTGGAGAGAGGATTGATAAAGAGAGAGAGAGAGAGAGAAAGAGAGAGAGAGAGAGAGAAAGAGAGAGAGAGAGAGAGAGAGACGGAGAGATTGGCAGGGAGATAGTGAGGAAGGACAGAGAGAAACAGGAAAAGGGAAAGATACAGATGATTGAGAAAAAGAGAGAGATTGAGAGAAGGAAAAGGAGAAGGAATACATACCCACATTACCTATCTACTCCTAGATCGAATAGAAAAAAAACGTACAAAATGAACTGGTGTGAACATCACACCACTTCTTGTCACAGAAATTATTAAAATCAAGTATTAGAAAATGAAAAAAAACATAATTATGAGACCACTGAATTTAGTCTGATTAAGCAAATAAAAACAAACAATCAAGATCCAGCGTAGTTTTGCAACAAAAAAGAGCAAGTGAGCATTGTGACAACTTGCTAAACTCCATGCTTCCTCTATCCTCATAAATAATTCAGTGAGATGTGTAATGATTTTTCTTATTTACTCCCCCGGCACAACATTTGCTTTGAAATGGGGACAAATAGAGGGAGATAGTTGGAAAGAAAGAGATAGAGAGAGTTTGAGTATAGTAAAGAGGAAACCAGAGGTTGAGTATAGTGAAGAGAAGGAAGGGGAGAGAGGGGTGGAAAAGTTACATGAAGAGAAATAGATGGGTGGTAGAGAGAAAAGAGAAGAGTAAAATAGGAGGATAAAACTCACAGAGAAAAAGAAAATGGGAGTTACAGGAAGTGTAGAAATAGGATTTCTAGTTTCCGATGATAGGAGGGAGAAAATGAGGCACATGAGAAGGTAGGAGAGAGAGAGATTAAACTAGAAGAAAAAAGAAAGGAAAGGAAAAGTCAAAAAGGAAAAGAGTACCAAAGAAGAGAGATAGAAGAGGGAAGAGCCGGAAACTTATATGGAAAAAACAGATGAGGAGAGAAAAAGTGATGACATAGAGTGAGTATAAAAGAGAAAAATAGAGTTAATAATGAGGGAAACAAAAGAGAGAGTGATTGAGGAAGAGAATGAGTGAGGGAAAATAAAAAGAGAGAAAGAAGGGAGATAAAGAAAGGGAGAAGGGAATGGACAGTGATTATGAAAAGACCAAGGGAGGAGAAAAGAGAGAGAGAAAATAGAAAAAGAGAGAAACAGGGGAGATAAAGAAAGGGAGAAGGGAATAGACAGAGTGATTATGAAAAGACCAAGAGAGGAGAAGAGAGAGAGAGAAAATAAAAAAAGAGAGGAGATAAAGAAAGGGAGAAGGGAATAGACAGTGATTATTTATGAAAAGAGCAAGAAAGAAAAAGAAAGAGAGAGAGGGGAGATAAAGAAAGGGAGAAGGGAATTGACAGTGATTATGAGAAGAGCAAGAGAGAAGAAAAGAGAGAAGGAGAAAGCTACAACATAGACAACGTAGACAGGGAGGAACGAGTGTTTTACTCCAAAGTTTTTACTACTTCACATCAAGGCCCTTGAACCCCCCTCCCCTCCTCTGACTCCGCCCCTTAAATGTGTGACCTTGACCTACCCCCTGACCTCCACACCAAACTTACCCTGGGCGGACCAGTCTACTATTTGGTCCTCACCATTGTATGGTAATTTATGACGATGAGTAAGAGAGATAGGGAAAGGAGAGGAAATTGATAGAAAGGAAGAGAGGGGAAATAGAGATTTGAGGAAGGGTTCCAGGATTGAGGGATGAAAAGAGGGGGGGGGGGAATGACAGGTATGGAAAAGGAGGAGTTTAAAAAAGACGGATTAGAGAAGTGAGGATGAGGAGAAGAGAGAGGAAGAGATAGACTAAAAGTTGAGAGAGAGAGGGTAGATTATATGTTGAGAGAAAGGTAAAGGATAGAGATTTACTGATAGAACGTTAACGAGGAGTAGATACCAGAGTGAAAGAGGGAGTGGGGGGGGGGGGGTAGAGACATTAGAATGATAGAAAGAGGTTTGATGTAGACTGAGAGGGAGATACACCTGGGTAGAAGAAAGAGAGAGAGAGAAGGAAGAATGCTACATCGAAGATAGTTGTTACATTATACCTTATCAATCCGACTTTTGGTTCTCGAGTTAAAGAAGGACAAACATACACGTACACAAACGAATCATTTTATTATATAAGATAATTATTAGTTACCTACACACATTCTATCAAGGTAAGTGGAGAACATTGACCTAAAAAAACAATACTTTCTATATCTTACAGGTAATAGAAGGTAAAGAAATTGAAGAGACGTAGAAGCTAGGAGTTGTTCGAACTTTGGACTGTACCAATGATACTTACCTTGCTGCTATAATTATTAAATAGTTCAGGAGGTAGGTATGTAACTAAACTTTTGAATTGTTCTAGGTAGTTATCTACTCGTATTTTGTATTACTATATAACGGTTCTATCTATCCATACTATAGGTAGTAAGTTTAATAGATACCTACTATACAATTTGTTCAATAAATTGGTAGGTAATTTGTATTATTTTTTCATTAGGTACCCCTACTATCTTTTGAAAGATACAATCAACTACCTAGATTCTAGAAGATTCAATCTGTTTGATAGGTAGGTACCTACCTACTATAATTTTGTTTTGATGGTAGGTAATAGTAATAATAAATTATAAATATGATTGTTATTAGTTATTACCTAAATAAAATAATATATTATAGGTACCTAATAGGAATATATTAGGTATGTCCTCATTCCGGAAGTGTGGCAGGGACAAATAAAACAAGTTATTAGTATAATATATCTGTTATATCAATTTGTATTCTTTTACTTTAGTTTTTAACAACATAATTAGGTACTTTAGGTAGTTATTCAAAGAATATCCAGAAAGGCAACACAGCTTGTGTTATGGGTTATGGGGACCTTACCTACGAATGCTGGATATATTTTATTTGTAAAATTTTAAGGATAAATTAATAAACAAAATTATTGATAACTTAAGTCGTTGCTTTGAATTGGTTTTCCTCATCCAAGACAGTACCTACCCTACGCAATCCGAGATTTAGCGCCACAGAGGTAGGTATTACCTACAAAAGCGTCTATTAATTCCGCTCCTAATTTTTACAGTAAAATCTGAATCAACTTTTGAAGACATATTATAATAATTTAAATTCATTGTTAATTAGTTACCCACCCGCTTCAATCTTATTGCAATGTCCTAAATGAGACTGAATACCATCGCATGCCAACTAACTGTGGAATGCTGGGAACGTAGAGCCCCCTTTTCATTTTAAGCGCGCTCTTGCGGCATTCCACATGAAACCATAATCAGTTAAAAATCAAACAACAAGACGGAATTCCACCGATTCATTTGATTGATGAGTTTCAAATTACGTTTTTAAAATTTGAAATTTTAATTTTTTCAATTTTTGTTTCTTCTGAAAAAAATCTTTAATTTTCTTTTGGAATTTTGGATTTAAACCATTACTTATCCATAATTCTTAACTTAAAAAGTCTAAACTTAAGTAAGGATAAGTTGTTATAGTACCAAATTACTCGAAATCCTTCAAAACCCAAGAAATTGCTAATAAGTTTAGTTTTGTGTAGTGTAGTGTAAAAACCAATGCATAGACTTTGATTATGAACTAAAAATTGTGAAAGTACCAATAATTACTACCCCGAACACCCGTCCTCTAGTAAGTCAGTATAGATACAGTGAGTAGAAAAAAAGAGTTGCCTTGTGGATCTTTCACAATGACCACATCATCAGAAGATGTCTTGCTTCAAGTGTCAAATGTCCGTCACAAGAAAGGAGACGGTACACTGTATGTCATGTCTGAAAGAATAGGATTCATGACTAACAACAGTGACACAATGAGCAGTTGCTATGCCTACACAGATGTCAAAATGCAGAAGATTTCTTCTGAGCAAAAACAGAAAGTTCAGTTGCAGCTGGTTTTTCATTCTGGTGAATCAGTTATTTTTCAATTTGTGTGTCCGAGCCGATCAGATTCTGTCACTAATCGGGATGCTGTAAAAGGATATTTAACAAAACTGTTACCTAAGTTTCAGAAGAAAGTAAACAAAGAGCTTGAAGAAAAAAATAGAATGCTATCATCTAATGCAGCATTGTTCCAGCTGTATCGAGACCTAGTTATAACTAAAATAGTAGATGCAGAAGAATTCTGGTCTCAGCATGCTCCAGCTTATATCAATAAGAATGGCTCAGGACAACAACAAATTGGTGTTCCTGGAAATTTTCTTGTGAATGTCAAACCTCAAACAGATGGCTGCAATGCTATCAAGTATAACCTAACAGCTGACACAATTGAATGTATTTTCCGCACCTATCCTGCTGTCAAACAGAAGCATCTAGAACACGTTCCTCACAAGCTCTCAGAATCAGAGTTTTGGGTGAAATTTTTTCAATCTCACTATTTTCACAAAGATCGTATGAACACAGGGACTAAGGATCTGTTTTCAGAGTGTGCAAAACAAGATGATCAGGAGTTAAAGAGAGAGTTCTCATCAGTTGGTCAGAGTGAAGTCAATCTAGAATCCTTTGATAATACAGTTGGCAATGAAGGTTATGGGGTTGAAAGTTTAGAAGCTGTTATAGGCAGTAATAATGTAGTCAGTGAAAATCTAATTAAAAGATTCAATCATCATTCCATAATGGTGTTGAAAGCTACTAGAAACAATAATAACTTGCCAGATGTTGAAAATGGAACCAGTAGAAAGAGGGTACGATTAGTGAAAGAAAATGAATCCGATGAGCTCAGCATTACTGAGACTAAGAAATCAAATCAATCTAACATTAATTTATCCAAGGTAGAAAAAATGATCAATGGTGTCAAAAATCCAAAATCTAAAGTACGCAACTTGCATGCTATTCTTCACAAAGCCAATTCAGTCCGTGATAAAGTTTGCTATGACATTCTACACTATAGGAAACCGCCTGGTAGCACATACCTATCCCCATCAGCAGCAGTGTCTGCACTGGGGGAACTCACACCAGGGGGCCTCCTCATGAATGGTTTAGTTGAAGATTCCCAATCCCTTGCTCAACTTGTACCTGTTGATATTGAGAAAGAATTCAGGGGTCTCTATTTAACAATCTGTGAGCTGCTTAGACATTTCTGGGCTTGCTTTCCACCAACAACTCCAGCTTTGGAAGAAAAACTAGTTCGTATGTATGATGCACTTAGGAAATTCCACCAAACCAAATTGAATACCTTTGAGAACAGAATCATGGTTGAATGCTCAACTCTGAATCAACAGCTGACAGCTCACTTGAATTTGATTCTAAATACTGCCTATGAAAAATACAATAATTGGCAGTCAAAGAGAAAGTTTCCCATGGGAGTTCCAATAAATTGAAAATTATGTTTTGTACCTAGTGTTTTTTTTTTTTTTTTTTTTTTTTTTGTAAAAATGATCTTGTAAAAAATCATGCCCAACATTTTTTTAAAAAAATATGTCTTGAAAAAAAACATCAAAATTCAGTTGAAAAATTGTGTAGAAATATTTACTTGAATAAAGATAAAGCTATTGATAGAAGAATATTTTTTGTTTTTATTTCATTAAAAGTCTTGTGGTCCCTTAAGTCCATTTCCTTATAGCTCTTAAAAGATTGAAAACAAAATGAATAAATACCATAGAAAAAAGAAGATGTTAAAAATGTTAAAATGAACACACACTTATCATGGCAAAACATGAAATATTGTTAAAGAAGAGGGAGAAAAAAATTAAACAAGATTTACTTATTTCGTTGACAAGATCAAAACAACAAGAAGGAAATAATGGAGATATGTGTACTTGTACAACTGTACATAAATGAATCTTTCAAAATATGATAAAGCAAGACAGAAGTCATGTCTGGAATTAGAGGCAGCAACTTTTTCATAAACTGACATCTCTATAATGAATCCTGAAATATTTTTATTTAACATTTACCAAAATAGGTACCTACAACATGTATGTATATCAAAAATTATTACTGATCAGATTATAACAATTGTATTATTGTAGCCTCTTAATTGAACAGGATTAACCTTAAGTGACAGACTGGCAAACAACTCAAAAGTGGTAAGTCAATCTTTAATGTAATTTTTAGGTACCATTAATTTTTCCGTATTACCAAAAAGAAATTGATTGGATATACGTTGAGTGAAACATTGAGCAATATAAATCACACAAGTTAGTTTTGAATTGATGGTTTTTTTTCATATCAGGTGGGTATTCACTGTTCCTGTTTATATGTTTAAAAAAAAAAAAAAAAAAAAATAGGTAAATGATTATGATAATTCAATTTTTTTTAAATAAATACTGACAGTGTGTATTTTGAGGGGTGTCCTATTTGAAGAGCAGTGATTGCCTCATATTATTGTAATCCAAGGGATCCAATTATTCTAAAATATCTAGACTCTATAGATGTGGGGAAAAAATAATCCCGTGTTATTCAACATAATTATTCATCCTTCTCCATTTAAGGTAATTTTGTCTAGACCTATAATTCACATGATAAGTTTTACAATTTAGGCTCTTGAGAACTACAAAAGAAGATTTTACAAGTTGTTTTTTTCTTTACCTAAACAGGTACCTATACCTTACCCTGCCTGGGTTGGGCCGGGAATAGCAAGTATTACAAGTATTAAATTTTTAATGGTCATCTATTAAAGTCTTAACCACCACACTTGACGTTCCTTAACTTCAGTGACAGATGGTATACCTGTATTAATTCAATGTGCCATTATAAGTATCTTTTTTCTCTAAATTTTCAGTTGCATGTCAGGTACCAGTGTTCAAATACAGCCAAATAATCAACAAAGATGAGCAACTATTACCGAAACCAAAATTGGTCCAACAACAACCAGAATCAAAAAAACTGGTCAAACAACCAAAACCATCAAAACTGGTCAAACAACCAAAACCAACAAAAATGGACAAATAATAGGTTTCAGGACAACAGAAACAACGGACCAAATTACTATAACAACAGATCAAACTTGGGTTTTTCCAATAACAGATTAATGCACCATAGCAACTATAATAATAGAAATGTCTCTCAGTTGAACCCAAACTACAATAACAGCTATAAAAATAATTATAATTCATACAATAATAATAATAATCCACCTAGAAATCAAGTTAATATTGATTCCAGATTCCAACAAAACAATTTTGACTCGAGAAGACAGTATGAATCTCAAAGTAGCAACACTTATTTTAACAAAGAATCGAATACCAACTTGTATCAGAGTAATGATTTTTCCGATGAGAGATTTAATAATCAATTTAATGAAAGGAAAAATGAAAATAGTAATTTTCATTTTCAAAATATCAAACATGAGACTGATGCAAATATTAAATGTGATACCATTAGTTTTAATGCACAGTGTACAAAAAATCTTCCAAATAGTGTAAATATTAAAAAAGAGATGAACAAACTTTCTGATCCTGTACAAGAAAACTCCAAGCTTAGCAATGCATCAACAACAAGTTCTGTAAATAAGGTTAATATAAAGAAAGAATTAGACAACTTTGAAAGCCCTGAAAGTAGTTCTTCAACGTCACCAGTTAAATCTAAAACTGTAAGAAAGGTTGTGAAATCTGAACCTATAGAAATTTCCAATGACTTTGATAATGAAAATGTTGTTGAAGACATAAAACCTTCTCGCCCAGCTAGAGCATCAAGACAAACAAAACGAACTGTTAAAGCAGCTATAATAGATTCAGAGGGAGAAGGGGAGGAAATTGATGTTAAACCTGTGAAGAAAACCAGAAAACGCAAAGTAGAATCATCTGATGATGAGTATGTACCTGAAGCAGCCACAGTATCTGCAGTGAAATCCAAAACAACAAGATCTCGAAAGCCTGTGACACAGAAAAAAGTAAAAGAAGAACCTGACTTTGTAAATGAAGCAGCAGTCAAAGAGGAACTATTTGAAACTAGTGACACAGTAGGAGCAACGGTGAAACCAAAAGTCGTAAGAAAACCAAGAGTGACTAAGAAAATAAAGATGGAGGAAAATGATGGTGACCCAAGGGGTACTTTAAACATCATAGAAAAAAGTGTTACCAAAAAGGCACAAGCTGCTCCTAAAAAGACTTTAGCCAAGCCTCGGAAAAAAACTGTTAAAACTGAACAAGATTCCTTGATAGCTAATGAATGTCAAGAAGAACAGCAACCTGCGAAGAAGAGGGTCGCGACCAAAAGAAAACTCAAAACAAGCACAGAAGATGAAGTAGCCGGTCCTAGTGGTGAGGTAACTAGTAATAAACCTTCAAAACAGGTCAAACTAAACGACTCCTACTGGACGGACGAAAAATTGCTCGCAGAGATGTGCCAGTGCGACAATTATGTTGCATGGAACTTCATCAAGCTCATCAATAGTGACAATACCATCCCCTTCATCGCCCGGTACCGGAAGGAGATGGTCCAGAACTTTGAAGCGGAGAAGCTACGAGAGATGAAGCAAGCCTACGACAACATCGTCGAAATCCACCACAAAGCAGACATGATACTCGGGAAAATCGAAAAGCTCAAAAAACTGACGCCCGAACTGAAGAAATCTATTGCCTGCTGTAAATCTTTGGAAGAATTAGATCACGTTTACTCGCCGTTCAAGGTTGGATCCAAAGGTACAAAAGCGGAAAAAGCTAAAAAGCTGGGTTTAGAAGAACCTGCTTTAGCCATACTGAACGGAGACTTTGAAGGAGACTTGAACCGGTTTGTAGACAGCAGCAAAGCAGATCTGAACAACATCAGCAAGGTGAGGGAAGGCATTCAGTACATCATCGCAGACATACTGGCCAAGGACACAGCTGTGCTAGAAACCTTACAGGAGCTCGTTAAAAGCACCAATATCCTATTCCAAAGTAACAAAACCAAAGGGGCAGAAACCATTGAAAACTTCGACAAGTACGAGACATACTTCTCTTACTCCTGTGATATCAAATTCGTGAAACCCCATGCCGTCCTTGCCATCAACCGCGGGGAATCGCACAAAGTTCTCTCCGTAAATGTGAAGCTCAACGAGTGGCTTGAGAGGAAACTGTTCGAGTTCTGTCGACGCAAGTGGCTGTCGCAAGGCGCCAACTCTGCCGAGCGAGCTCATCTTTTCCAACAAAGCTTTGAAGACTCGTTCAAACGACTCATCAAACCTTTCATTGTTCGATCGATTCGGACGCAGCTGAACCAAACGGCGGAGATAGCTTCGATTCAGGTATTCGCGAGTAACCTGAAGCAGCTCCTGCTGGTCCCACCCATGCATGGCGCAGTCATCATGGCCATAGACCCAGGCTACTCACACGGCTGCAAGGTTGCTGTCATCAATGTCAACGGGGATGTGCTCATCACAGATACGCTCTACATTAAATTCAACAAGGGGCCGTCTGGTAAACATAATACGGATCGTTCCACTGGCAGGGATATCAACGCCCTCAAGCTGAGGGATATGCTACTCAGACACCGCTGTGAGCTGGTTGCTATTGGCAACGGGACTGCCTGCAGAGAGACCGAGACATATATGAGTGAGCTGATTCAAAGTAACTGGTTTGAGCCCCTCAATGTCTGCTACACTATCATCAGCGAACAAGGTAAAATTTTGGTTCATAAATAACCATAAACGTGATTGATTCTTCATTTCTCTCGATTCATCTCCAGAATACATTTATTTTGAAAAAATACGTCTGGTGCCTTGTGAATCTAGATTAAAAAGTACAGATCATGCCGTTTAGAATTTTCCGGTCAATCCGACTATATTCACAAAATTTCGAGATGAACTGTAATGTTGCGATTTTTTAAAGTTTTAAAAAGTTATCATATTTGTGTTAATCACTTTCATGATATCAAAACTACTCAAACTCGGTTTACCAAATCTACGCTGAACTCAGGACTCGAACCTCCGACCTACAGGTTACAAGTCCGCCGCCTTATCAATCAATCTGCTGAGTTCGTTATTGCGTAAAAAAATATTAAAACTGTTGGAATTGAGAAGGTAGTCAGTCCCATTGTATATCATAAAGACAAGAGTATCTTATACTTTCCAGGTCGAAATTTACTGGCTACTCATGGAAAAATACTGGCTTTTGATAGGAAAACTCTACATAAGGGAAAATAACCTTTTTATTAGAGAAACCTTGATGTAAAAGAAAGAAAAGTCCGGTTTCTTGAGTTCTCTTATATCCAGGGTCCACTATATTATTAACGTATGAAAACTCGACAATTCCCCTCAGGTGCCTCGATCTACAGCTGCAGTGCCGAAGCTAAGAAAGAGTTCCCGGATCTGGACCCCAATGTGGTGAGTGCTGTCTCCCTGGCCAGGCGACTGCAGGATCCGCTGTCGGAGCTGGTCAAGATAGAGCCCAAACACTTGGGAGTGGGCATGTACCAGCATGATGTGTCGGAGAAACAGCTCAGCTCCACCCTGAATGAGGTAAACTCGCTTGCCATGCGGAAGGTCCCGGGTTCGAACCCCCGCGCCGATTTTATCAAAACTTTGGTTACAGTTGTTTGTAAGGGATACTTTCCGGTGCGCTCGTGTTGACCCAGCACCTAAATGGGAAGTACTGTGTCACTTCTCGCCCATCAGAGGGGAGGCATACTACGGGATGGGTAGGCTACAACACAGACCACAAGCGTCTACAGTAGCTCCTGTTTCATAGCTACGAAATAAAAAAGGCTGTAAAACACTCATCTTAAAAAAAAAATATAGAATATGCACCTCTGAATAATATATGCATTAGGTAGATTTATATTTTGATAACTTGTAAAACTATTTATATTCTTGGCCCCACACAGGCTGGTTGAAATTAATTTGAAAAGCTGGTTTTTGTGTGAGTTTCCAGCAAATGAAGCGTAAATTCACAGTCGTGATATGACCGTGCAGTTGAAAGTGATGTTAAAAAATCTTCAACATACATTTGTAAAACATTGATGCTGCCTATTTCCGGCCCCACTAAGGCTTGGTAAGGTTAGTTAAAAAATCAAATGTTTGTCTTCCCCCCCCTCCCGGATAGTCTACAAGTCCTAATCTAAATTGGGGTTCGGTGGAAGAGAAAGCCACAGGCTTTAACCTCGCCCCTTGGTTCACTACTCGCCCCTTGGTTGACCAATAACGAGTTAAATAATAATAATAATAAATTGAAATGTTTGTCCCCCCCAGGTAGTCTCCGAGTGTGTGTCGTTCGTGGGCGTGGATATCAACTGTGCCTCCCAGGCTATGCTGCGGCGCCTGGCGGGCCTCACGGAGGCCACGGCGGCCCAGGTGGTGAAGCATAGGAGCGAGCAGGGGCCCTTCCTGTGCAGAGAGGACCTGAGGAGAGTGAAAGGTGAGGACCTGAGGGGAGTGAAAGGTGAGACAGGAGACAGGGAAGCATAGGAGTGAGCAGGCTAGCTTCCAGTGCAGGGAGGACCTGAGGAGAGTGAAAGGTGAGGACCTGAGGAGAGTGAAAGGTGAGGACCTGAGGGGAGTGAAAGGTGAGGACCTGAGGGGAGTGAAAGGTGAGGACCTGAGGAGAGTGAAAGGTGAGGCAGGAGACAGGGAAGCATAGGAGTGAGCAGGCTAGCTTCCAGTGCAGGGAGGACCTGAGGGGAGTGAAAGGTGAGGCAGGAGACAGGGAAGCATAGGAGTGAGCAGGCTAGCTTCCAGTGCAGGGAGGACCTGAGGAGAGTGAAAGGTGAGGCAGGAGACAGGGGAGTATAGGAGTGAGCAGGCTAGCTTCCAGTGCAGGGAGGACCTGAGGGGAGTGAAAGGTGAGGCAGGAGACAGAGGAGTATAGACAGGGAAGCATTGGAGTGAGCAGGCTAGCTTCCAGTGCAGGGAGGACCTGAGGGGAGTGAAAGGTGAGGCAGGAGACAGGGAAGCATAGGAGTGAGCAGGCTAGCTTCCAGTGCAGGGAGGACCTGAGGAGAGTGAAAGGTGAGGCAGGAGACAGGGGAGTATAGGAGTGAGCAGGCTAGCTTCCAGTGCAGGGAGGACCTGAGGGGAATGAAAGGTGAGACAGGAGACAGGGAAGCATAGGAGTGAGCAGGCTAGCTTCCAGTGCAGGGAGGACCTGAGGAGAGTGAAAGGTGAGACAGGAGACAGGGAAGCATAGGAGTGAGCAGGCTAGCTTCCAGTGCAGGGAGGACCTGAGGAGAGTGAAAGGTGAGACAGGAGACAGGGAAGCATAGGAGTGAGCAGGCTAGCTTCCAGTGCAGGGAGGACCTGAGGGGAGTGAAAGGTGAGGACCTGAGGGGAGTGAAAGGTGAGGACCTGAGGGGAGTGAAAGGTGAGGCAGGAGACAGGGAAGCATAGGAGTGAGCAGGCTAGCTTCCAGTGCAGGGAGGACCTGAGGGGAGTGAAAGGTGAGGCAGGAGACAGGGAAGCATAGGAGTGAGCAGGCTAGCTTCCAGTGCAGGGAGGACCTGAGGAGAGTGAAAGGTGAGGACCTGAGGGGAGTGAAAGGTGAGGACCTGAGGGGAGTGAAAGGTGAGGCAGGAGACAGGGAAGCATAGGAGTGAGCAGGCTAGCTTCCAGTGCAGGGAGGACCTGAGGAGAGTGAAGGGTGAGGACCCGAGGGGAGTGAAAGGTGAGGCAGGAGACAGGGAAGCATAGGAGTGAGCAGGCTAGCTTCCAGTGCAGGGAGGACCTGAGGAGAGTGAAAGGTGAGGCAGGAGACAGGGAAGCATAGGAGTGAGCAGGCTAGCTTCCAGTGCAGGGAGGACCTGAGGAGAGTGAAAGGTGAGGACCTGAGGAGAGTGAAAGGTGAGGACCTGAGGGGAGTGAAAGGTGAGGACCTGAGGAGAGTGAAAGGTGAGGTAGGAGACAGGGAAGCATAGGAGTGAGCAGGCTAGCTTCCAGTGCAGGGAGGACCTGAGGAGAGTGAAAGGTGAGGCAGGAGACAGAGGAGTATAGACAGGGAAGCATAGGAGTGAGCAGGCTAGCTTCCAGTGCAGGGAGGACCTGAAGAGAGTGAAAGGTGAGGCAGGAGACAGGGAAGCATAGGAGTGAGCAGGCTAGCTTCCAGTGCAGGGAGGACCTGAGGGGAGTGAAAGGTGAGGCAGGAGACAGGGAAGCATAGGAGTGAGCAGGCTAGCTTCCAGTGCAGGGAGGACCTGAGGGGAGTGAAAGGTGAGGCAGGAGACAGGGAAGCATAGGAGTGAGCAGGCTAGCTTCCAGTGCAGGGAGGACCTGAGGGGAGTGAAAGGTGAGGCAGGAGACAGGGAAGCATAGGAGTGAGCAGGCTAGCTTCCAGTGCAGGGAGGACCTGAGCTTCCAGTGCAGGGAGGATTTTGGCTAGATCATTTTTTGAAGAAAAGTATGAGCCAATATTATTTCTATTAAAAAAGTCATTTCGATATATTTGCTCAAAATTTACATCTTCTCTCTTACCAATTATAAAAAACTCCCCGTCATGCTTCGGTCCATTCGCACTTGGTTGGCACAGCTGAAGTGGGCGTGGGGCCGCAAGAAGAGTGCATCTCACAATGCATGGATAGCAGACTTGAATGGTAGAATGATGGAAGATATTGACTTTGAAATAGTGGTGATCGACCGACTTGAGATGGAACTGCAGCAGCTCTGCAAGCAAGGGGAACTGCACCGGGGCATCCTCCGTGATATGCATCTGAGGAGAGACCGCATGCTTGTGTATATTGAGGCTCAGGAGGGAAGACGCCCTGCTGATGCTGGTCTTGTGGCTGACTGGAAAGATATGTTGCTTTCATTGGAGGAGCAGATTGTCCAGGTGCGGAAGATTAGCCATGAAATTGGCGACAAGATGGCCGCATGCAAGGTCCTGTATAGGGAGCTGTGTGTCCCCCTCCCCCCTCCCCCTGTCTTGTTGAGTCCCCTGGTGTAGTCTGGTGAAATATTGGATGATTAACATAGAATAGGCAGATACTGACATAGGATGGTTGATTACAAATTTGGTGGATCATCAAATGTAAATTGGAAACAATATGGATAATCATTGAATTAAAATAAGAAAAATGATGATGGATCATAAAATGAGAATTGGAAATAGTATGGACAATCAAATTTAAACAAGAAATTAACATAGGTTATAAAATTAAAATTGCAAAATGACGTATAAATCAAAATAAGAAAAATGATGATTCTAGGAATCATAAAATGAAAATTGGAAATTGTATGGATAATCAAATTAAATGAAAAATTAATGTGGTTCATTAAATTAAAATTGGAAAATGATGATCATTGATTAAAAATAAGAAAAATAATTCAATAGATAAAAAAAAAAAATGATGATTCTATGGATCATAAAATAGAAATTGGAAATACTATGTATAATCTGAAAATGATAGAATAGAAAATAATGTGGAATCATTGACTTCAAATAAGAAATCAATATGGATTATTAAATTAAAATTGAAAAATAATATGGATCATGAAATTAAAATTGGAGAAAGACAGACATGGTCCTGTGGCTCAAAATTGCAACCAAACATAATCAAGCTGATGAGATATGCTTCTCCTGTGGGTTGGTGAAGCATTTGTACTAATATTGGTCAAGCATTGGTATTAATATTGGTGAAGCATTTGTACTAATATTGGTGAAGCATTGATACTAATATTGGTCAAGCATTGGTACTAATATTGGTCAAGCATTGGTACTAATATTGGTGAAGCAATAGTACTAATATTGGTGAAGCATTGATACTAATATTGTTCAAGCATTGGTACTAATATTGGTGAAGCATTGGTACTAATATTGGTCAAACATTGGTACTAATATTGGTGAAGGATAGATCATGATACAGCGATTTGTTGGACAGTCTGAACATTTGTAGAAATGAATTTGTGGAAGTAAAAGAACCCCTGCTAATCAGTCCCTGTTTGGTATAGGAAAATAAACTTTTAATTAATTTTTTTATCTTAAAGTGTTTCACTATTTATTTTCTTCTACCGACCTCAGTAGGTTGATCGATAAGGCGGCGGACTTGTAACCTGGAGGTCGGTGGTTCAAGTCCCGGTTGCAGCGTAGATTTAGTAAAGCGAGTTTGAGTAGTTGTGATATCACGAAAGTGATTAACACAAATTAATATGATAACTATTTATTTTCTTCTTGTTCCTAGGTATCGGAGAGAAAAGGTTCGAGCAATGTGCAGGATTCGTGCGAGTATCCTGCACTGAGGAGAATAAGGGGAAGCACAACCCGCTGGATTCCACCTGGATTCATCCCGAGTCCTATGACATAGCCCGCAAGTAAGTCCATCAGTTCATCGTCCAGCCAGGATAGGACTTGAATGGTGACCATACAAATGCAAACCCTCGTGATGCTGTTTATGCGCTGTCCCACTCAGGCTGGGTGAGGTTAATTTGTGTAGCTGGTTTGTAGGTGTTTCCGGTAAAATCCGTTGTTGAAAGCGACGTTAAAAAAGAGCTCAATTATTTGTTTAACTTTTTATTGTTGTATAAATTTGAAGAAAAAAAAATGTATTTTGTTTTGAGTGTAGGTAAATGTTGTTGTTTCAGATATGATTCTTGTCAATTCCAACATATTATCCTTCTTGTGTATACCATGAAAATATCATACCAACTCAAGCTAAAAGAAACTAAGGAATTTCTCCTAATCACAATCGTCTTATTTTTATCACAATTGATTTTGAAGCTCCGTGTAATTTGTAGACATTTGTAACTTGCTTTAAACTACTTTTAAACAATAAACAACAGTGAGTACTCGCCCTGAGAGGAATCTATTCACTGCCTTGTCACCCTTATACGAGTAAACTCTCAGGTTCAAACCCAGGGCTCGGCAAGAAAAAAAAAAAAAAAATCAGCTATGCCTAACTGATGAGTTCAAATAAGAACGAAACGATCGTCTTAGGCTGCTTGGGGGTTGAATATCACACATATAAAATTGTAGTGATGAAAATTGGGCTAAATGTACTAAAATATATAGATGTGAGTAAACTTACGTGTCCTGATGATGATTTCGTGGACATGCCTCAACTTACTTAAAACACCCCCCCCTCCCCCCTCCTCCCCCAGGTTCGCCCGCAATGCTCGCGTGGACCTAGCAGACCTGGGGAAGGGCCGCTTCATCGCCGCGGTGAACTCGTACATAGGCGGGCGCTCGCCCGAGGGTTGGGCGGAAGAGTACGCCACCTCCGCCACCACCATGGGTCTCATACTGGAGGCCTTCCGCCAGCCCCGGGACTTCGACCTGAGGAGTCAGCTGTCCAGGCCACTGTTCAAGAAAGGTGAGCTTTTTTTTTTTATTCTTAATTTCACATTTGGCCATTTGCATAGTTTCACATTTGGCCATTGTAAAGAATAGTAATTATAATTGTAAAGGTTAGTAAAGTTAAAAAAAGTTATTATATTTGTGTTAATCACCTTTTGTGATATCACAACTACTCCAACTCGCTTTACTAAATCTACGCTAAAACCGGGACTTGAACCACCGACCTCCAGGTTACAAGTCTGCCGCCTTATCGATCAAGCTACTGAGGTCGATTGTAAAGGATAGTAATTATAATTAACACAGAAAATAAAACAAGGCTGTGTCCCACGACACAAGAACCATACTTCATAGGTGTGGCCCTTAGTGTGAGATGACGACAGCCAAAAGAAACTTATGCTAGTTATAATTTGTTCAGTTCAGTTAAAAATATTATGAATTATGTAAACTGTCATTGTTATATATTATATTTGAACCATTTACTTGTCATGTATTAAATAAATAAAAAAATAAATAAATTTCCACTCCAACATTTCCACTCAAGTTGGTTGGAGACCATCACTCCCCCCACAGATGTAGCCTAGCTGGTTACTACAACTTTCGCTTTGGTATTGGTTTATTATGTTTTTCTTTAAAGTTACACCGTCAAAACTGTGAGCTCTGTGTATAAAAGGAGATAAATTGGAGATATTTTATGTATGAAGAATTTGTAGAACCTATGTAGTGTACGAAAAAACACGGGTATTTCCGAAAAGTGCGAAGTACTCGCGAAAACCACCTAGTATATGTGCCAAAAATCCATGAAAGTTGCCAAAACTGCAATATATCTGAGAAAACTTCTAGATATTGATTTTTTCATTAAATCAGTATAAACTTTTGCTTTACTATTTTTTAAGCTTAGATCATAGCGTGTAGATTTAAGAAGTGTGGAAACCACCCCCCGCCGGCCTACATCGTGGCGTCCTCAGCGCTAGTATCGCAAAGGAGTCTCCTCTCCTCGTCCCTCACCCCGTATCAAATGTAAACATAAAAATAAATAGACCGCGAGAAATATTCTACTCCTTTGCGATGGTGTCGCGCTATGTGAAGTTTCCATGCAACTGGGGTTCGTTTCCACACTTCTTAAATCTACACGCTATGCTTAGATAATCAACTGTTTAACCCTTTCTCTCTCTGCACAGGTATCCAATCACTGGACGACATCGCTAGCGGCACGGTGCTCACAGGCAAAGTGAACAACGTGACCCATTTCGGCGCTTTCGTGGACATCGGACTGGAAAGGGACGCGCTGATCCATGTCTCCAAGCTGCGGACTCAGGTGCTGAAGCTGAATGACAAGGTCAATGTGAAGGTCATAGATGTGGACAAGGTCAGGAAACGTGTAGGGCTGGAGTTCATTGAACTCATAGCTTAAGGGAAGGTTAAGGTCAATGTGAAGGTCATAGATGTGGACAAGGTCAGGAAACGTGTAGGGCTGGAGTTCATTGAACTCATAGCTTAAGGGAAGGTTAAGGTCAATGTGAAGGTCATAGATGTGGACAAGGTCAGGAAACGTGTAGGGCTGGAGTTCATTGAACTCATAGCTTAAGGGAAGGTTAAGGTCAATGTCAATGTGAAGGTCATAGATGTGGACAAGGTCAGGAAACGTGTAGGGCTGGAGTTCATTGAACTCATAGCTAAAGGGAAGGTTAAGGTCAATGTGAAGGTCATAGATGTGGACAAGGTCAGGAAACATGTGGGGCTGGAGTTCATTGAACTCATAGCTTAAGGGAAGAGCCGTGTTTTTCTTTTGGATATTTTTTTTTTTTTTTTTTTTTTTTCCAGGTTCGGTATTTTCAAATATTTCCATTTTCTTCGATGTTTAGCTTCCCCACTGTTCGTGAAAGAAAAATGCTAGACGGTATTTTTAAAGATAAACAATGGACTTAACCTATAAAAGAAATGGAAACAAGAATTTTATCAATCCATTTTGGTTAACCAAACTGGAAAAAGATTTTTCCTCTTCCAAAAGAAAAATGACTTTCTTCCATTTTATTCCATTTGAATCCACTTTGGTTAGAAAGAAAAATACAGCTAAAGTTAAGGGCTTATAAAATATGATTGTAACAATCACAACGAAAGACCCTCCCTATTGGGAGATATTTCGTATGGAGCCTTTTGATTGGTAGAAAGTCCGACATAGGGCCGAAATATAAAACAAGTTTAGATTTAACCTAAGTGGACTCTATCCCTTAACTCGGGTGTTTCAACCAATCACAACCCACTATAGCCCGAGTTAAGGGATACTGTCTACCTCTTAGATTAAATATAATCCTGTTTTATATCTCGGCCCTGAATCTTTATGGTAGAAAGAGAGGTCTTCAAATTCAAATCTTATTTTGAAATTCAGCCTGAAATGTTTAGCGTTAGCTCAGGTTTTAGTTTTCGGTAATAGTAAAGTTTCTTACCGAGGGGTATTTAATGAAAATTTCAGGGTGCTAGTTAAAGGGATCCGTTGGTTCGAATCCCACCCAGTGCATGCATTTTTTCTCATTGATTTGAGTTTGTGACCACATTATAATAAGACTCTGAGGGTTAGGTGGAAGGAATTGCTTCAAACACTATCCTCGCCTGGTGGTTACCTTCCACTAAAGAGTATTATCTTAATATATAAATGTCAAAGTCACTGACTGACTGACTGACTGATCATCGCTCTACAGCCCAAACCGTAATACCTACAGAGCTGAAATTTGGTAGGTAGCTTTGTCTTATAGTCTAGATGTGCAATAAGACGGGATTTTTCGAAATTCCCACTACAACACCTGCCATTGGCGAAAAAGGATTTTTTGCTTTCACGGCCATGCCTCGGCCAGCAAAGCGGGCGACAGCCCGCTAGTTATTATTAAAGCCAAGAATATGAGGAAACGCTCGGGGAAAGACTTGCCTGGACACATCTTGAGCTAAGAACTCAATAGACAGGAAGGAATAGGTATGCTTGCATTAGAGTGTTGGTACTCTAAGCTTTTTCTTATAGCAGAGATATTATTTGTAATTTCTTTTCTTTTCCCCCCTCTGTTATCTACATTTTACTTTGCGGACGTATTTTGTCCGAATATTGTAGGAATGTATTTTATTTTATGATTTTTTATTCTTTAACTTTTTGTTAAATTTTTGTTAAATGTTTATATTGGATTCTTTCCGTTAATAAAAGTGCCTTTGAGCACCATTACCATTACCATACCATTATTATGGACGTGAATTTTGTACAAAAATATTTGTATGAGTAAATGCCCCTGACATTGAATCTGATGACTTTAAAAACTAAAAACTTAGGTATAAAAAAAACTATATTTTTTTAAGTACAAAGTAAAAGCACACAGAACAAAAAGCTGTTGGGATTTCTTTATTTACATCGAGTTTTAGATATGCGAAAATGTTTGAGTCTCGCAAAGAGAAAGAGAAATCGAGTCGAATTAAAAAATAATCATATAACTCGTAGAATTATTGCATAAAAAAAAATCAGTATGTTTATCAATTATTTACATTTTTCACACAAATGTTCCAATTAAATAAATATGTCTTCAGAAGTGTTATTTTTTATTAAGTTTTCTGTACATAGATTTTCATTTTTATTTGTTCCTAAAGGAGATAAATCTGTCATCATCGTGAACCATTCTCATTTCAGAAGTTAATACATGTGAAGAATTCATCATAAATCATTCACTTTAGTCCAAGTGCTTTATTGGAATATAGCGCGATGTTGTTTTTTGTTATGAAATTTGTGTTGTTCATTTTGACTTTATGTTCCAAATCATTTCTGTCTATTATTACTCATTTTGTTTTATTATTTTGAATAATATATGGGTCACGCCTCACGCTGTATCTTGAGGAACGAAGGTCAGTTTAGTGGGCCAAATTTCATTTTACAGAGGGCCCAAAGGTCAGTTTAACCGGCACAGTGGTCAATAGCTAGCCTTGCTAAAAAAGAACAGTTGGATTACGAAAAAAAAAATCCATATAGGAACTCAAAACCGCTAATGATGAATAAATATGTTTTTATTTTATTTTAAAGATGAGTGTTTCACAGCCTTTTTTATTTCGTAGCCATGAAACAGGAGCTACTGTAGACGTTTGTGGTCTGTGTTGTAGCCTGCTTATCCCGTAGTATGCCTCCCCTCTGATGGGCGAGAAGTGACACAATACTTCCCATTTAGGTGCTGGGTCAACACTAGCGCACCGAAAGGTATCCCTTACAAACAATTGTAACTAAATTAAGAATACAAATTTTTGTCGGCACGGGGGATCGAACCCGGGACCTTTCGCATGGCAAGCGAGTGCTTAACCACTGAGCTAAAATTGTCCCATATATTCATCCGTGACTTAGCTTTTAGTCTGTGGATTCAGAGGCTCGTCGCTTCAGCTGGTATCAAGCAGTGGCGCGATGGCCTGAGCTATTCGCAGGTCCAACAGGGAATCGATCTCCAGACTCCGGTTCTGAGGGATTTCTACCACGCCCATCCTGAAATGTAGAAAGAGAGAAGTTTCAATTCAATTGGGAGGGTAACTTGTCATGTCCCGGCTGGGTTTTGAACCCGCGACTTCTGGATTACCAGATCGACGTGGCCTAGACCCAGGGATAACAGTTAGTATGTAGCATGAATTCAGTATCGTGGATTTCAGTATGTAATGCCTGCCTGTCACCCCTCTAGCTTAGTGGACAGGGTACCTATCCCTCGTTTCAGAAAGCGCTCTCACTCTCATCATACCCTAAATATCTCCCTTTCAACCATCACATAACGCAGTGTGATTGGTTATTTCATTCAAACTAACCAATAAGAGTGCTTTGTGTGACGGTTGAATATAGGAGATTATGAGAGTGAGACGGTTGAGATTAGGAGATTATGAGAGTGAGACGGTTGAGATTAGGAGATTATGCGAGTGAGACGGTTGAGATTAGGAGATTATGAGAGTGAGACGGTTGAGATTATGAGAGTGAGAGAGATTAGGAGATTATGAGAGTGAGACGGTTGAGATTATGAGAGTGAGACGGTTGAGATTATGAGAGTGAGACGGTTGAGATTAGGAGATTATGAGAGTGAGACGGTTGAGATTAGGAGATTATGAGAGTGAGACGGTTGAGATTAGGAGATTATGAGAGTGAGACGGTTGAGATTAGGAGATTATGAGAGTGAGACGGTTGAGATTAGGAGATTATGAGAGTGAGACGGTTGAGATTAGGAGATTATGAGAGTGAGACGGTTGAGATTAGGAGATTATGAGAGTGAGACGGTTGAGATTAGGAGATTATGAGAGTGAGACGGTTGAGATTAGGAGATTATGAGAGTGAGACGGTTGAGATTAGGAGATTATGAGAGTGAGACGGTTGAGATTAGGAGATTATGAGAGTGAGACGGTTGAGATTAGGAGATTATGAGAGTGAGACGGTTGAGATTAGGAGATTATGAGAGTGAGACGGTTGAGATTAGGAGATTATGAGAGTGCTTTCTGAAACGAGAGCCTACTCTTCCCCCTCACTCACCTTCCCCCCTCCAGCACCCGCTGCTGAAGCAGCTCTGTCCGGAAGAAGTAGAACATGCCATTCTCCCCAGGTCCCCCCCCCCTCCCCCCCCCTCACTCACCTTCCCCCCTGCAGCACCCGCTGCTGAAGCAGCTCTGTCCGGAAGAAGTAGAACATGCCATTCTCCCCCAGGTCCCCCCCCCCCCCTCACTTACCTTCCCCCCTGCAGCACCCGCTGCTGAAGCAGTTCTGTCCGGAAGAAGTAGAACATGCCATTCTCCACCAGGTCCCCTCCCCCCCCTCCCCAGTCCTGCCTGCGAGGTCTCTGGGCCAGGTCGAAGTTCTCTGGCGCCACGGAAAAATCTGGGGGATAGATCGCCGTAAGGAGTTATAATCAACATATTTCATCCTTCTGGAACTTACGGTTAACGAGTTACAGTTCAAAATATTAACTTCCCTAGTTCTGAATAAGTAGATAGCTAGATATTAAGTTAGACAGGTGTAACTAATGTTAGTGTTTTTTTATGTAGGTAAAAATATTATTGTAAATTGTGTTAAATGTTTATGTATAAATATCACAATAAAAATTTGAATTGAATTGAAAAATATATGGATATTAGCAAGGACGTACGATCCTGTATCTCTAGAACGGTATCATTGAAATTTGTTGCAATAAACTTCTCTTGATGAGACCTTTAGAACAATATGCCACACGACGTGCCATTCCATTTAAGATTTTAAGGTTGGTCCATACTCAGCCTGACTGGGGTAGTGTAGGCCCCAGTTAGGCTGGGTATGGACCAATATGAGAACTATATGAGAGCATTCTCATGATAATAAGCGCTGTACTTTTCAACTCTCGTTTGTATTTCACAATTTTCCTTTCTACTAGATAGCATTAAAAAAATATTATTCTGTACGAGAAAAAATACACTGGTCTGTGTTATGTAGGGGAAATATTCCAGCCTAATACCCTGGTGTAAGGATAATCCCCACAGTAATCCTATTATCTACCCCCAGCTATCTGATAATCCCCGCGATGTTGTGCCTGCAGATTAGCGGTCTACGTTTTCTTCAACCTGTATGTGATAAGTGCCTCATTGTCTAGCTAGACATCTAGGAAATTAATCAGGAAGTGGCCTGTGAGTCTGGCTAGAGTACTAAAACTAGTAGTTCTGTGAACTGTAAACCTCACACAGATTCAATTTTCGAACATAGCAATCCAGAGAGGCAACGCAGCTTCATTTTTGGGAGCAATTCCAAAAACTGGAGTCTTTGGCGAAATATTTTTTGTTTAAGAAATATATTGATAAATTTTCTTAAAAAAAAAAAAAAAATCGAACTTATAATTTCATATCAAGCATGAGGACATTTCATTCAATACCCCACTCAATGGGTTTAACACAAATATGACAACTTTTTTAGGTTGTTAAAAAGGAACAAAGCAAGTATTTACCAGAATTCATATGCCACCGCAGCTTGTAGCTCCTGCTGACTGAGAACACAGAGTCATATCCAGCTTGAGTCAGCATGGAGAAGGCTTGGTCTATAGGAAACTGAGTCAGGAATGGGGAAGTGCATTGGAACAGAGCTATGGCAGGAATGTCTGAAAGTAAAATTGAATCGCTTCATGTCACATTGATTTTCCTTTAGATAAATTTCTAATATTAGACGTCAAAAGTTTTTAGTAGAATCTAGAATGTAAGAAAAACGGTATACCACCATAATTGTAATACAAATTTGAAAAGAATTGGTTGAGAACTTTTAAAAATACAAGTAATTCAGTAAAAAAAACTCTGATTCTAGCGATAATCTCTATATATAAAACAGAAAAAAGGACTACCTACCTACCTACCTACCTTTGTTTGTTTGTTTGTCCGGAGTTGTTTAGCCAAAACGGTAAGAGATAGCGAAAAATGTCTCAGAATTGACCCCCCCAAAACCATTATCGCTTTGTCCAGAAAAATTATAAAAAGTTCAAAAAGGCATTGCTGTCCAGCAGTACGGCCATGCCTTAGTAAATTTGAAATTTAGTCCCGTTGCAAAGC
>CM044961.1:13328438-13401455 GCA_024516035.1 Bactericera cockerelli
TTACACCAAGACTTACATATGTATGTATGTATTATAATGTATATAGGATCTGTATACTGAAAGTATTCAGCCCCAGGGCCGCCCTCCCAACATTTATCACCGAAGAACTATTATACCGATATGAACTATTTATCACCGATAAATGAATTGCTCTCGACACTTACAGCAGGACGGCCATAAGAAGAAGCAGGGTTGCTGAAATCATCCTCTTTTTTTTTACTATTTTTTTTTTTTGCAGAACGTTTCTCTAAATACATCTTTCACATCTATTAGGTCATTAAAGATGGTTCTAATGGTATGAGAATCTTTAGTCTAACCTCTAATAGTTTTTGACTGAGTTGGTGAAGTAAATTTCAAAACGCTGCCACTTGAACGATGGATCTAGAAAAGCTTTTTTTCTTCATAGATAAGGCACGACCACCATCTAGAAATATGCTAAGTTACATTAAAAAGGGAGAATTCCTTTTTCTGTCTTTATTTCAATTTCACTAAATCTGCTGTCTTGCAATAGACAAATTTGCTCAAAACTGCAGTCTCCAAATCGCCAAGGCTCCTTAAACTTTGGCCTACGCAAGTTTCCTGATGAATCTTCTGGAAGACCCCCCTCCCTCCCCCTCTCCCGCCACACTACAAGGATAGCATTACGTGACCATCTCGCCTGTCCTCGTGCTATTTGAATAAATTTGCGATTGAAACTGTGCAGCGTGCATTTATTTTCTCATTTGTGCAAGAAAACATATCAGACTACCACAGAAATAATATTGATTTAAAATTGTGTTGGATTTATATAATTGGGCGTCATCAGGCCGAATTAAGGGTTGAGGGGGGGAGGGTCATGAGATGACCCTTTAAAAAATGCTGTTTTGAATGCAGCTGGTACTATTTTTATTCCTGCTGAACAATGTATCCCATTGCTGGTTGTGTTGGTTGTCTGTAGTTCTGTACGGAAGCTGAAATTAATTACAGTTACTTCTATTCGAAAAGCTCTCCTCTCGCTCCCTCTCCCATTTTAAAAATACACTTTGCATAACTCATTGAAAGACTAATTCAAGTAAAGGACATTATTACCCTCCCCCACCTCTCTTGACCTCGCCCCTGTTATTTCAAAAGATAGATTACGTCTTCACCCCGACGCCGACGTACATAAATTCACCATCATTATTGAAAGTAAAACAAATAAAATTCAAATTAAATAAATTCGTAGGGGAATAAATTTCAAATTAAATTAATATTGTTTCACATTTACGTCTTCAAAATACAAATTTTTGAATGTTTATTGCTATTTCTCATATAGTTTTGAATTTGAGTAGACATTGATTGAATCTCTTGCCACATGTCTATGGTTGTGCTTTATGCAAATTCCATCATGAAGACCTATAAATCTGTAACAAATTTGACGACCGATTGACCTAACAACATTCAATTTATATGAATACTAATTTCTTCAAAAGTATTTTTTTTTTTTGTACACTTAAAATAATAAATGCTCATTTTACTTTGGAAATGATTGGAACGGGGATCACTCTAGTAATCCAATCAATTTCTTTCCAAAACGATCTAACCATTTCTTAGATTCGACCCCCAAGCACCCATGGTTTCCACAGCAACAGGTTGGAATGCAACAGGATGAAACCAAGGGTTTAAGTTCTAACAATGTGTCACCTTGTTTGTTGAGAAAGTTTTTGGATGATTTATGAAAATGTTTAATGCATTTATGAATTGCGAGATTTATGAAATAACCTGCCTTCAGGCGCGGCTGGTGCCAAGGAGCTGCGGAACTGCAGCACCCCCAGACGAAAAAGAAAAGGAGGGGATTTCTCCTAGCTCGTACACATTGAAAACTATCACAACATTTCTAGAATAATATTGAATGCATAACTATTATGATGACATGGTAAACAAACTCAAACTCTTTAGATACCTTCCGCGCCTGCCTGCCTTTATATTTTTTTTACGTCAACCAATCTTCAGCAACTTTATACTTTATCATTTGCCAAATCCAATCACCCTAACTTAGTGTGATGAAATATTGATCGTTTATCAACATTTTGTATTTTTTCAAGCCAGTGTTGTTAATTAGAGATTGCTATCTCGGGATTGATGTTGTCACCTAGAATGTTATTGTGGGAGTAACATCTGATAGGTTTTCGTACTTTAGTGTGGACCAACACCTAAATGGCATTACTGTCCTCATCTCACCATTCAGTGGGGGGGACATACCACGTGAGTTTCAAGAATACAACCCCTGTATTCGTTAGTTTTTCACAAACATTATGTTTACCTGATGATATTCTTTTACATTAACTAACCCTACTAACTTACCATTGTATGCTGACTTGAAATCCGTTACATACTTACGCACCTCTAACCAAGGCAACGAGTTTCAGTATCTGCTACAAATATCTGCACCCATAGTTAATTCATACCATCAAATTTACGCTATATTTTATTTTATTCTTGTCGTAAATGTTGGATTTTTTTTATTACGTCCTAAATATCATGTATGTACCCATGTACTAACAATAAACACCATGTCATAAATGAGAGATAAACACATATTTTTGCAATATTATTTCCTTCTTTTCATAAAAAAAAAAAACATTTATTCATGTTCCTCAAACTTGTAACATTAATAAAATGTGTTATGAATTTAGATTTATTTAATGATCTACCAATCGATTTACTAAAAAATCATCTGTTCTGATCCACCTTGTTGCAGCACGCTCCCCCCTAGTACAGCGGGAGCTAGGCTCCAATGCAGAGGACAGCACGGGACTCATGAGTCTGAAGGCTGCTGCTGATCTCAACTACAACACTGTGAGGAGCACAGACAGCTTCACGTCGAGTCAGCAGAATCAGCTGGAGTTCATTCAGGACAACATCGACTACCAGGTTTCATTGATTATGGGTGATCAGCCGTGACTGGTTTGGTATAGTTTATGAGTATAAGTAATGTATAAGTTTGCTTTATTAGACGTCACGCAAGACAGTAGTCCCATTATGCCACATTTAACAAAGCACCTCTTTATTTATTTGAGTAAAAATACAATTGTACATAAAATAACATTAGAGAGTAAAGATAGTAGAAAACAAGATAAAGAAAGTAGTGCTTTTATTTAGACTGTCAGCGCAAGACAGGTATCCCATCAATGTTATAGTTAAGAGTATTAGTTGTATTATAATGATTATAATGATTATTGGAAGGGAAAATACACACATTTTAAATAAAAACTAGATATTTATCAAAGTGATTTTTTTTTTTTTTTAAATCAAAGAAAAGAACTGTTTATTGTTTTTAGAAGGCTATCAGTCCTCTTCTAAGTTTTATTTTAATAATAGAATAAGATATGGAAATTGTGAAAAATGGGTATTCCCGTAATTTAATTTAAAATTAAAGTGTTTTCCAGGCTAACCTGGATTGTACCATGCACAAAGAATGATTAAAAAGTGACCTACTAAGGTAACGACTCACAAGCGGTAGGCTTGTCTTCCCAATAGGGTCTCAGCACTTTTTTTTAAGACTCTCCCTCATCTTTAAACAGGGCCTGCAGATTTCACAATTAACCCACATCATAATGATAATAGCACAGTCGTTTTTTATGCTGTTTCCGCAACACGAGCTCCTGTCTTGAGTTTTCACAAGCTGCGTGTGAAAGCGATGAGGTTTTCGAAAGCTAAAATAGCTTTCGGTTATTTTTTCCATACAGAAATACAGCATATGTTGTTTATAACGTCTCCGCTTCGCCAGATGTTTATAGTAGCGTGTGACTTTGTTAAACGCATTGTTTGTGAATATTTTAATAAGAGAATTTAATATTTTATTTTGAGAAATTTCGTGAGTGTCCAAGTTGCCAAAAAAGTAATAAAAATTAAAAACAACATGTCCGACTTGACGAATGTACCGTACGTGTTTGCTTAATCGACATTGTGCTTTCTGTTCATTACTTTGAAAATCTAAGAATTAAAAATATGTATTTACATATCCGTGAAACAAAGTACAGTAAAATTTTAATGTTTTCCACATATACTGTGTTAATAATAAATAAATTTAGTATGCCTTATGCCTATTTGTACATTTTTTGTCCTCAATTGAGTAAACACAAAGTTCCATTGACCTTATAAATATAAACCTCCCTAAATAGCATACAGAGTCTCCTATTCCTGAGACTTTAGGTTCGAATTCGTACCGTGATTTTTTTATATAAAAATATTGGGCTTTTTTTTCGCTCATTTTTTTCTGTTTCTGTTCTGAAATGCTTGTAATTTTGCACTAAATATCTGAAGAACGTCTACCCCTGAAGTTTATTACCTAGTATTCCTTATTTAAAATAAATATGAAACTATATTTTTATGAAATTTTGTTTCATAAAAATATAGTAGTTTTGTTGCGTGAAATAATTTTTCACACTAAATATTTTTCTATAAACAATAAGTACAATTATTCTTACCTATCAAAAATTGAAAGACCTCGCCCCTGCTTCTGTCCCACAGTTCCGGACGGGCAGTTCGAGTCTGCAGCGGGTCCTCAATCCTGTCGGCGGTCCTGCCTACGAGACCTGGCCCGTGACCTTGACCCAAACCTGGCCCATGGACATGGAGGACTTCTCTCACGAGGACATCCACTCCCTGCTGCACACGCTGCCGCCCATGTGTGTGCGCGACATCCAGGTAACTAATGTGGCGCGACATCCAGGAACTATGTGTGCGCGACATCCAGGTAACTATGTGTGGCGACATCCAGGTAACTATGTGTGCGCGACATCCAGGTAACTATGTGTGCGCGACATCCAGGTTACTATGTTGCGCGACACCCAGGTAACTATGTTGCACGACATCCAGGTGACTATGTGTGCGCGACATCCAGGTAACTATGTGTGCGCGACATCCAGGTTACTATGTGTGCGCGACACCCAGTACTATGTGTGCACGACATCCAGTGAATATGTGTGCGCGACATCCAGGTGACTATATGTGCGCGTCATCCAGTAACTAAATCCTATACCCAGTTTTTTTTGCGCCGTCACCATGTAAAATGTTTGTGTGCGCGACATCAAGGTAAATATGGTCTGCCTTATGCGTGTGTGCGTAACATACTTACATCTTACATGTAACAGGTGCATTTTATAAGTAACAGATAGGAAACTCCTACCTCAGATCTATTTTCTATTGTTTCGACTGATCTATGCTGCATTTCCTATTCTGACGTGAAGTCTGAAACAGAAACTCTATACAAAGCTCTGGTGTTTTAAACTTTAGAACTATGGAACTATGCTAATGTATGCATGTCAGTAGGTAAATTCAGAAACAAAGGTAGGGACTGACATTGTAGTCGCTGAACATTCAGTTACAAAACATAAATTGTCCTGTTGAGTATTGCGCTTGTGTAGGTGCCTTTTAGGTGACAATACCAGGCTTGAGTAGCTTCGGGTGCCGTTTCCTACTATACAGAGCCGCCACACACGGATATCTTCCCACTGGACTTCATAACGTAAATTTAATTCGCGCTCAGCGGCTGTGGAAAAATTTATACATTTTATTAGAGCATGAACTCTCCTCACATATCCCTCCCTTTCTTATTATCTCCCTCTCTCTCTCTCCCTCTCTCTCCCCTCTCTCTCTCTCTCTCTCTCTCTCTCTCTCTCACACACACACACACACACACACACAACCACACACACACACACACACACACACACACCACACCACACACACACACACACATCCTCTTTCTCTGTCCCTCTCACTAACTCTCATACCCTAGCTCTTGCTCTCCTCTTTCCCTGTTTCACTCATGCTTTCCATCCCGCTCTCTTCTCCTCTCTCTTCTCTCTCTCTCTCCTCTCCTCTCTCTCCTCTTTTTACACCTAAACCTCTTCTCCCCACCTCCTTCCCATTCTCTTCTTTCTCCCTCACTCCCCCAATTTCCTCTCTCCCATTTCCATTCATCTCCCTCTTTTATCCTCCTCTCTCTGTTTCTGTTTCTCTCTCTCCTCTCTCTTTTCTCTCTTTTTCTCTCCCTCTCCTCTCCCTCTCTCTCGCCCTCTCCCCTCCCCTCTCTCCTCTCCCCTCCCTCCCTCCTGCTCCCTCTTTGCATCTCTCCCTTCTTACCACAACACAGCCTTAAAGTTAAAAATAGAAGGTGCGGCAGAATCTGTTTTATCTGGCAGAACAAAAATGTAGAAACAGGAATTAATTCACTTGTACGTCTATGTTGAAGACTGCCTGTTCACACTTCAAAAGTCATAGGTGATTTTCAATATCGCACTTGTCGAAAATTAGACCCATCTTGAGTAGAGACATTCTTGAGGGTACAGGCAATCACATAGCCGTGAATTTAGTAGAGGAAATTTTCGCCGATTTGTTATGCCCCTACCATGATTTTATTTGACACAAACATAGACGTTTCTTCTTTCTGTATATTTGAAAACCCACTATTATTTCAACAGTCGTTTTTTCTGCTCTGTTCATTTGACAGAATTAAAGTTCTTCTTTTCTGTTTATTTTGACACAATTTTTAGACGTTCTCTTTCTGTTTATTTGACAGAATTATTAGACGCTTCTCTTTTCTGTTCATCTAACGGAAACATAGTCGTTCTCTTTCTGTTGATTTGACAGCACCAATAGTCCGTTGTTGTTTTCTGTCCTAACCCATGTGTCTGTTCTCTGTCTGCCCCCTCAGGATCGCCAAGGCGAGATGTTCGCCTCCGTGTCCGGATATCTCCTCCACTCCTCCCTCCCCTTTCCCCCCTCCCCCCGGCCCAGCCCTCCCACTCCTCCTCCCTATCAGAGCGGACCCCTGTTCCGCCCGTCAAGGAGGTGAGTCGAACTTTGGCTGAAATTGAATTCAAATCGAAAGTAATGGCAATAAATTAACATAAATAAGGGTTGGTGGAAGAGTTGCCATAAGCAATAACCCCCCCTTTAGTTAAGACATATGTATATATTTTATTTATTTATTTTCCCTTGTTTATATTAATTAATATTGTCAATTTTTATATTTAATTTTACCATTATTTTTTCTGTATACCATATGTTCTACTAATAAAGAGTTTCTAATAAATAAATAAAATAAAATAAAAGAAATAAAGTTTTATATTTTTACTTATATAAGAATAAGTGTTTCAACAGCTTTTTTTATTTCGTAGCCACGAAACAGAGCTACTGTAGACGCTTGTGGTCTGTGTGTAGCCTGCCCATCCCGTAGCATGCCTCCCCTCTGATGGGCGAAAAGTGACACAGTACTTCCCTTTAGGTGCTGGGTCAACACGATCATATCATATTTGTGTTAATCACAATTGCTTTCCTAAATACTTGCTTACCTTCTTGAACCCCCTACAGATTATAATTCCCGTCCTCGTAAGTATACCTCTCACGTCTCTCTCTCTGAAATTCCCGAACTCTTCCTTTTCAACCGTCAAATGTCGTTCAAATAACACACACTTTAAATGCATTATTTAAACGAAACTTGACGGTTGAAACAAAGATTGATCGAGGCTTTGTTCTCCCTCCTTATCAAATTAATCAATCAATTCCTCTTTAAAAGTCAGTCTTTATCTTAGGATGTTTGACCCATACCTAAATGGGAAGTATAAGTCGTTTCTCCGCCCTCAGAGAATACATCTTAAAAAAAAATACTTTTTTTTTGACATTGTACACTTACAATTTTTAATGTGTAATTTTCTACAAAAAATATTATAAATATAATAAACGAACACAATATTTCCTCGATTAATAATAAATAAATAGTACAATTATAAATCATTTGTTTTATTTTTTCATATTTTTTGTATACACAGGACCACCCATCCAAGCCATTTTTATTTGCTTCTAATATGTTTTCTTATTTATCAGAAATTTATCGGAAGTATACAACATTAAATTAAGAAACCCACTCTGAATGTTACAGACTCTCTTTATTTTATTTATCGTATGGCTTTATTACACCTGTCAAAGTGAGAAGACATGTATGTAATAAACTGATCAGGGAAATCTGACGGCAGTGATTTCTGATCGCCAAAATTGTCAGTACTTTAGCCGCATGTCAATAAGGTTGGGTGGAAGAGATTGCCTAAGGCAATAACCCCGCCCTTTATTAGGACATATATTAGTATATATTTATTTATTTTTTTTCTTATTTTTATTTTATTTTTTATTATATTGTATTTTGTATTTTCGTTTGTAAATATTTGTATTGTATAGTCCTATTACTAATAAATGTAAAAAAAAAAAAAAAAAAAAAAAAAAATGAGTTGCCCAGGTGAACCATGAGGAAGCTACTAACATTTCACCTCCCTTTAAATAAATATTCATTAAAAAAAACCTTAATAAAATGAATATATCAATCAATCAATCATTACCCTACTCTGAATGTCACAGACCTCTCTTAAATAAATATTCATTAAAAAAAACCCCCTAATAAAATTAATTATATAATGCTTCCCTCAGGTGTGTCTCCGCCAGCAGCACCTACAGCGTGGACTCCCTGGACTGTGATGAATGATGATCACCTGCCAGCACCCCAACAACAAGCACGCTACACCATCGCTTTCCAGGGCTCCACCACTATGATGAGTTCGATACCATGACTCCTCAGTAATGGAACAACTAATATACAGTCAAATAACTAATATACAGTCAAATAACTAATATACAGTCAAAGTTTCCAGGGCTCCACCACTATGATGAGTTCGGATACCAATGACTCCTCAGGTAATGGAACAACTAATATACATCAAATAACTAATATACAGTCAAATAACTAATATACAGTCAAAGTTTCCAGGGCTCCACCACTATGATGAGTTCGGATACCAATGACTCCTCAGGTAATGGAGCAACTAATATACAGTCAAATAACTAATATACAGTCAAATAACTAATATACAGTCAAAGTTTTCCAGGGCTCCACCACCATGATGAGTTCGGATACCAATGACTCCTCAGTAATGGAAACATACTAATATACAGTCAAATAACTAATATACAGTCAAAGTTTCCAGGCTCCACCACTAAGATGAGTTCGATACCAATGACTCCTCAGGTAATGGAACAACTATAATAACTAATATACAGTCAAATAACTAATATACAGTCAAATAACTAATGTACAGTCAAATAACTAATATACAGTCAAATAACTAATATACAGTCAAATAACTAATATACAGTCAAACAACTAATATAAAGTCAAATAACTAATATACAGTCAAATAACTAATATAAAGTCAAATAACTAATATACAGTCAAATAACTAATATAAAGTCAAATAACTAATAAATCAAATAACTAATATACAGTCAAATAACTAATATACAGTCAAAGTTCCAGGCTCCACCACTATGATGAAGTTCGGATACCAATGACTCCTCAGTAATGAACAACTAATATACAGTCAAATAACTAATATACAGTCAAATAACTAATATACAGTCAAACAACTAAAAAAAACAATATACAGTCAAACAACTAATATACATCCAAAGTTTCCAGGGCTCACCACTATGAGACTCGGATACCAATGACTCCTCAGTAATGAACAACTAATATACAGTCAAATAACTAATATAACAGTCCAATAACTAATATACAATCAAACAACTAATAACAGTCAAACAACTAATATACAGTCAAACAACTAATATACAGTCAAACAACTAATATACAGTCAAACAACTAATATACGTCAAACAACTAATATACAGTCAAACAACTAATATACAGTCAAACAACTAATATACATCAAACAACTAATATAACATCAAACAACTAATATACAGTCAAAACAACTATTATACATCAAAGTTTCCAGGGCTCCACCATCATGCTGAGTTCGATACCAATTACCCTCAGGTTCGAATCCCACCACTTCGAATTAATTAGAGTAATATGAACCACGTAATAATAAGACTCTGAGGTTAGGGGTAATAATGCTTTAAGCCTTAACCCCGCCTGGTGGATGCCTTCCACAAAGAGTATTATTATTTATTATTAACTCAAATACTTTAGCCAGCCACCAAGTAGGCAACATCACCCCCGGTGGTACCTTCCACTGAAAAGTGTTATTATATTAGTCAGGTGGTTAAGGCGCTAGTCTGGTAATCCAGCATGTAGGATCCATTGGTTCGAATCGCACCCAATGAATGCATTTCTCCTGATTAATTTGAGTATAACCACATGATAATAAGACTCTGAGGGTTAGGTAGTAAATATGCTTTAAGCATTAACCCCCCTGGTGGTTAACTTTCCACTAAAGATTAATTCATATTAATCCAAAAACGTAGAATTCTGATGAGCCTATAAATGAAAGGACAACTATTAGTTTATTTTTCTTCATTTCATTTGGTTTCCTTTTCTTCTCCTATATCCCACGTCTTGCTCCTTCTCATTGCAGAGGACGGGGCCAAGTGGTCCCAGCACGCCCCTGCCCCCCCCCCGGACCAGCGCCCATGCCACGGGCCCTGGCCGAGCTACGGCTCAGGGCCGAGCCCCGGGGGCCCACAGAGGGGCGGATATGTCCAACTCGGACGCCCCTCTCACCACGTGGAGCAAGCTGACCCAGGAGCCGGATCTAGGGGGGCCGGGAGGCCCCCTCACAAGGGCCCCCCCGGGGAACAACAACTCCGCCCCTATTGGCGCTCATTTCGACAATGTGCCGCTGGGTTTCAAGGTGAGCTTGTGCTTATTTAAATTTTTTAATTAAATATATGCAAAATTACAAATAATAAAGAATTAAATGTAACAATACTAGCATAAAATATAGTATATTATGCCAGTATTTATGCTTGTATAATACATACTAGCATAAATATTTTTTTCTTCTGAAACATGGAAATAATAATTTATTAAAAATAAGTTCAATAATTTTCATCTTCAAATAAATGTACATTTATTTAGCATAAAATATACAGTATTATTTATCTTACTCTCACACTGAATTTGCTTTTAAAGGATGAGTATTTGACCAACTAATAATACACCTGCATCATCCGCAAGCTAATTATTATGAATATTATCTTTAATTAACGTCTATACTGGACGCTCAGTGGTGAAAGCGGCACTCTGTGAATCCAAGAGGTCCCGCGTTCGAAACCCATGACAAATTATCTCCTCCCATTTGAATTTTACCCGAAATAATACGTCTTTGGGCTCATGCGGATAATGGGACTTAATATTCCATTATTATCAATAAGGCATTATTATTACTATATTCCCTCTCCCCTCCTTAACCTGTGTCCAGCAAGCACCACCAGTGTTATTATTATTATTCTCCCCCCCCCCCTCCCCTAGCCTCCCATCCCCACTCTGTCCCCTCCCTCCTGCAGACCCAATCCCCCAACCGGGTGGTCTCCAGCAACACCACCAGTTTATTATTATTTTTTATTCTCCCCCCCCCCCAGCCCCTCCAGTCCTCCCTCTTCCCCCCCTCCTGCAACCCAATCCCCCAACCGGTTTTGGTCTCCACAAGCACCACCAGTGTTATTATTATTATTATTATTCCCCCCCCCCCCCCCAGCCCCTCCAGTCCTCCACTTTCCCCCCCCCCCTCAGACCCAAGTCTCCCCAACCGGTGGTCTCCAGCAAGCACCACCAGTGTTTATTATTAATTATTATTCCCCCCCCCCCCACCCCTCCATCCCCACTTTCCCCTCCCCCTGCAACCCAGATCTCCCCAACCTGGTGGTCCCAGCAAGCACCACAGTGTTATTATTATTATTATTCCCCCCCCCCACCCCTCCATCGCCAGCTCTGTCCCCCTCCCTCCTGCAGACCCAAGTCTCCCCAACCGGTGGCTCCAGCAAGCACCACCGTTTTTATTATTATTATTCCCCCCCCCCCCCCCCACCCCTCCTCTGCCAGCCTTCCCCCTCCCTCCTCAACCCAGGCTCCCCAACCTGGGGTCTCCACAAGCACCACCTGTTATTATTATTATTATCCCCCCCCCCCCCCACCCCTTCAGTCCTCCACTTGTCCCCTCCCTCCTCAGACCCAGAGTCTCCCCAACCTGGTGGTCCCAAACACCACCATGTTATTATTATTATTATTCCCCCCCCCCCCCCCCACCCCTCCATCCTGCCACCGTCCCCTCCCTCCTGCAACCCAAAGTCTCCCCAACCTGGTGTCTCCACAAGCACCACCAGTGTTATTATTATTATTATTCTCCCCCCCCCCCCCCCTCCAGTCTGCCAGCTCTGCCCCCCCTCCTGCAACCCGACCCCCCCCCAACCGGGGTGGTCCCCACAACACCACCATGTTATTATTATTATTATTCTCCCCCCCCCCACCCCCCAGTCCTCCACTCTTCCCCCTCCCTCCGCAACCCAAGTCCCCCAACCTGGGGTCTCCACAAGCCCACCAGTGTTATTTTTATTATTATTATTCTCCCCCCCCCCCAGCCCCTCCAGTCCCCAGCTTCTTCCCCTCCCTCCGCAACCCAATCCCCCCCCAACCTGGGTCTCCACAAGCACCACCATGTTATTATTATTATTATTCTCCCCCCCCCCCCACCCCCCATCCGCCACTCTGTCCCCCCCTCCTCAGCCAAGTCCCCCAACCTGGTGGTCTCCAGCAAGCCCACCTGTTATTATTATTTTAATTCCCCCCCCCCACCCCCCAGTCTGCCAGCCGTCCCCCCCCCCGCGCCCAATCTCCCCCCTGGTGGTCCCACAAGCCCACCGGTTATTATTTTTTATTATTCCCCCCCCCCCCCCCCCCCCCCTCCATCTGCAAACTCTGTCCCCCCCCCCCTGCAGACCCAATTCCCCCAACCTGGTGGTCTCCACAACACCACCAGTGGTTTATTATTATTATTATTCCCCCCCCCCCCCCCCCCTTTCAGTCCTCCAGCCTTCCCCCCCTCCTGCAGACCCAAGTCTCCCCCAACCTGGGGTCTCCACAAGCACCACCTGTTATTTATTTTTATTCCCCCCCCCCCCACCCCCTCCATCTGCCAGCTCGTCCCCCCCTCCTCAGACCCAGATCTCCCCCAACCTGTGCCCTCCAGCAAGCACCACCATGATTATTATTATTATTCCCCCCCCCCCCCAGCCCCTTCATCCTCCAGCCTGTCCCCTCCCCCTGCAACCCAGATCCCCCAACCTGGTGGTCTCCAGCAAGCACCACCAGGTTTTTTATTTTCCCCCCCCCCCCCCACCCCTTCAATCCTCCACTCTTCCCCCCCCTCCTCGACCCAATCTCCCCAACCTGGTCTCCCAAAGCACCACCGTGTTATTATTATTATTCTCCCCCCCCCCCACCCCTTCTCCTCCAGCTCTTCCCCTCCCTCCTGCAACCCAAGTCTCCCCAACCTTGGTCCCAGCAAGCACCACCAGTGTTATTATTATTATCTCCCCCCCCCCCACCCCTCCATCCGCCACTCTTCCCCTCCCTCCTGCAACCCAATCCCCCAACCTGGTCTCTACAACACCCCAGTGCTGCTGAGAAATAACGCTCCCCTAATAGCTCTATCAACGCCGCGGAAAGGCTTTCGGTAGTTGGATTTTAAATTTTTTTTTTTTTAAATTTCCATTATTTATATTTTACTATAACATCTTAAATTTTTACTCAATAAAATGCTTTCTAAAGTAAAAAACCCAGCCCCCAATTTACCGTTTTTTGTCGAGCCCCCGTTTGGACAACTTCTTACCATTTCATCTTGAATAGGGGTTGTGAACATATCAAATCCAATGATTTTGAGATGCTATCACGAATTTGACATTATTTTTTTTGGCTATCTGTTACCGTTGAGTCACCAGGGCGGAATTTGACTTCTCTTATGAAAAGAAAGATGGTTTGTCACACCAAATTTTTCTCCAATCCAAGTTTTTATTTCTCCTATACCTTGTTAAAAAAACGTAATTTTTCCCCAAAAGAGGTAAATTTGAACCTAAATTTTTGTTCTTTATCCTTTTTCTTATATCTTTCTTTAGCAGTTGGTAAAGGGCATCTGGTAATCTAAGAGCGTAAACTTTGGTTCGAATCCCACCCAATGCATATTTTTCCTCTTAATTTGATATATGACCAAAATTTAAAATAAACTCGAGGGTTAGGTGTAGAAAAGGTTCCAGACCAACCCCCGCTGGTTGTTCTTGTAGCCAGCTTGGCTACATCTAAAGGGCGATTGATCTCCCCCACTTTATTTGAAAGTTGGCTCTCCTGAACCAACAAATTTTAGTGCAAACCTCAGAGGACTTGACTTTCTTTATACCACAGGGCTGTTCGCCCCTTTGCGGGCCAGGCAGGCCGTGAAAGCAAAAAATCCTTTTTCCCGCCAATGGCAGTTGTTGTAGGGGATTTTCGAAAATCCCGTTTTTATTGCACACAGACTATAAGACAAAGCCCTACCAAATTTCGCTTCCTAGACTTACGGTTTGGGCTGAGAGCGTGATCGTCAGTGGTCGTGGTCATAGTGTCTTTGACTTTATATTTAAATTAAACCCTTAGGAAACCAACTAGCCTGGCTTGTAAAGGTTGGCTACTGTTCTCTGTATAATTTTTGGGAGGCACTGGTATTCCCCTGTTTGAACTCCCCCAACCTCGCCGGGTGGTTAACTTCTCAAAAGATATTATATTAATTGTATTAAACCTATATTGATGCCTCAGTGGCTTATCAAACGACGACTTGTGACCTGGATCGGTGGTTCAAGCCCGTTTCACAAGAATTTTAAAAGCGAGCTTGAGTATTGTGATACACGAAAGTGATTACCACAAAAGAAACAATGACCACATAAAATAAACTCGTAAGGGTTAGGTGGTAGAAAAGCTTTATATTAACCTCGCCTTGATTACCTTCTGCTAAATAGTATTATTATTGTTATTATTGATTGGTATAATTAAACATCTAACCACATTTCCACCCCCCCTCCCCCCCGACTGCCCCTCAAGCTTTCGACTCCACAGTCAAGTCCGAGTCCTCCTCTCCCCCCCCCTCCACCTCCCCCACAGCGTCCCTCCCCCTCTCCTCCATCACCTCCCCCTCCCTCACCCCCCCCCTACCCCCCCCACCCCGAACACACCACCACCCCCTCCCACCACCCAACTTCAGCCTCCTCAAAGCTTTCATCCAACAAAGAACCGGTGGCTTGGACTTCTGTTACCTTATAGGGCCAAATTATAAACAGGATTGAAGTTAAGATTTACCAGCACGGAGACACCACCCAGCAAGGCAAGTTTCAACCAATAATTAGCGCACTAAACAATTAAACCGACAAAGATGAGTTTCCGCGCTACAAAGAGGAAAGACATCCGTATTGAGCCCAAATGAAAAAAGAAATGTTTTTAATAAATATATTTATCATTTGAAAATATTTGACAGTTTTTTTATTATCTGACCTGGTTGCAGGGTTTTCATGAAACCCTACAATTAACACTGCCCTAATTAGGAACTATTGTGACCATTATTCTTTTGGTTTTAACGTCCTGACTGAATAAATCAGGACGGGGGTTTTTACCCTCCATTCGCTAATCGTACCACTACCCACATAACCTCACCCAGCCTTGATGACAGTTGTTATCTTAACTTAAATCTTGTTTTTATATTACATTAATAAACAAATTTTTAAAGAATTTTTTTACAAGAACAATACCAATTATACATACAAAAATTGACATAATAAAACAAAACTTGAACAAAAGGCGGGCAATGCCAATGGCATTATCTTCCTTTTTACTTCCGAGTTTTCAATTAGAAATCAAGTATTGTGTTCGTTTTTGTAAAACAAAATATTTATATTTATTTCATTCTCCTTTTTCCAAAACTTCCTCATGATTCGACCCTACTGTTTTAACTTGCTTATACTGCTCAGTCACGGAACTTACTTTTGAACTTTAACTCCCCCCTCAGGCTAAAATCATATCGAGACGTAAGGGTTTTCTCTTCACCGCGGAAATTTTATCAAATACCTATCCAATTGACCTCATCCCCGCCTGGGGGTTTGGGCGGGAGTACCGCATCGTGAGGCTCCTCTTGGACGTTGCTAACTGTAGTGCATTACGAAACGGAGTATTTAGCGAGAAAATCCGAATGAAAATTATTAACCACCAAAAGGTTTACCTTGTAGTCAAGTCCTGGTTAATTTTTTTTTAAATTTTTGATTCTGAAATTTCTTCTCATTAAATATTAATTCGAAATTAAATACGAATTCCCATCCAAAAATTGTGTTTTTTACCCATTATTTTCTCGTGAAACGTCATGTTTATTGTTTTAAAAATCTATTTATTGGTGGATCCCCAAAACTTGCACCACTAGATCACCTCAGAGCCAAACCGACTGGAATCATTATTCATCACTACTCTTGAATTGGTATTGGTATTTATTGGAAAGGTAGGGCTATCGGCTACGAAAGCTTTTGTCACTGCACCTTTGATGATCTTTTGTGACATCCCATGTTATTCTAAAAAATCTAAGCTTTAATAACTTAAGATTCTTTTAGGACTATCCTTACTTTTCCCTCCCAGTTGGACCTCGGGGCCCCACCCTGCACCGGTGACACAACCTGAACACATGTCGTGAATGATGACTCACACGGTGGCTCCCACCGGGGACTCGCACAACGTGAACTCCCACCGTGTTCCGGCTGGGCAGCCCGGCGCGCTGCGGCAACACCGCAGCCTCCGGCAAGAATCGAACCGAGGAAATTTTTAAAACGATAACAACAACGAAGATTTCAGCTACACTCCACTCACGACCCGGGGGACGAAGAACTGCGTGGGGAAACAATGAATTCACCTTCCCCGGTCCCCGCCAGGCGTTTCTTGAGCGAGCACGCAGCTATTCCAACTGCGGGGAGTGGGGCCTCATCAGGATGCGAGGGTTCAGTCACAGACCTGGCGGAGTCGAGCGATTCCTTCTCGGCCCACCAACCGCCCCCCACCGTCGGTGTGCGTGACTCAGGACCCTGGAATGGGGTGGGCAAGGACTCCAGCCCCACCCCAGGCCCCAGTACACAAGACAGCAACCATCACCACGGCACCATGCCCAAGGGGACCTAAGTCTTTTTTTTTTTTTTTTTTTTTTTTTTTTTTTTTAAGATCCCTCCACCACCCTGTTGGGGATTGAAAGGGGGCACTTGCTGGCACCCAACAAATAACTCGAAACAGCGTCCAGATGTTCTATATTCATGTACATCTAGTACAACTTCTCATTTTCTGTTTTATACGATTATACTGAATAGCCTGCTCAACCCCCTTCTACTCCATTCAGTCATCTTACTTTTTTTTTTAAAATTTATATTGAATATTAATAACAACAAGTTAAATAGATATAGAAAAATAAAAAAGTAACACAAAATTTGGACCTCCCCCGGCAAAGCCAGGAGGATCACGGACAACAGAATGCTCGACGTTCCATCTACTCCCTTTTTTAGACCACATTATGAACAATTAAAGTTAATACCGACACGCTTCACGTTGAAGATTCACCAACCAGCGCACTCACTATAGCCCAATTAAATTGTGTCCACTTAAATAAATCTAATCCTATTTGTAATTCGCCCTAATTCTATAGAATTTCTATGAAGATTCACATTAACTCACCTTAGGTGAGTGATGAATGATCTGATAAAAACGTGGGTAAACTTTCCAACCCAAAAAACCAATCCATTCTTCTCCTTGTTAACGTTTTTAACTTCAAACCGGAAAACGTATTCAAAAACGATTGGACTAACCCTTAATGTTTTTGATAATTATTTATTATACTATGTTCAGACTTCGGATGTCCAACTACTCAAACTCGCTGTACAAAAACTTGCTCAACTCGGACTTGAAAACGACCTCCATCCAGGTCCCCGCCTTATCAATCAAGCTACTGAGGCGGTTTGGTTTGATTCAATTATATATAATGATTCATATTATAGTAAATTTTTTTCACTGGTCATAGGCAAACATCATAATTCAGTTGTTGTTTACTAATATATTCAACGTTTATTATTTATTTTTATTTGTTGATTTTTTTGTTTATTATTTATTATCTTATCTATAAATTTCCGATACTACTTCGGGAAGCGCCTATCTACCTCTTTATCTCTCCGCATGGGATCATTACTATTCTTGTCTCTACTCTCTTGTTACTCATAACTTATCCAGTGGGTCCCCCCCGTCCTTCCTGGTGAGAATAAAACCCTCGCTTTTTTTCTTTTAGAATTGAGAAAACATACAATTAAAATTTTGCTTTGCAGATCTTGACTTTTTTCCTTAAAAGATCAATTTTTTTTTTTTTTGTTGCCCGGGTGAACGCGAGGAGGCGTACTAAATTTCACCCCATTTTTACTTCTTGTAGATTGTGCATCACAACATAACATCCCACACTCTCTCCCTCAAAAAGCAATGGGGGAAGCATTATCTTTCTTCATAGAATCATTACTAAGGTCCACTTCTATCTACTGATAACGCACGGATTAACGTCCTTATTCGTTTTCTTTACACATTTGAATACCTACGATACAGGGGGAGGCTCAACCCTGAGCGCACGAAGACCATGGTTAACACTCGCTTCCGTGTGGAAGTCCCGGGTTCGATTCCCCCGCCGGCAAAAAATTTATTCAAAATTTGGTACAGTTTTTTGTAAGGGAATAACCTCCAATACGCCCCAGTACAAATAAAGTATTGTGTCACTTTTTTTCGCCGATCAAGGGGAGCATAAATCTTTGTGTCCTCACAGTTTAAATTAACCTTACTATTTTTTTGCCCACTTGGGATTCGAACCATTGACCTCTAGGCACGAGTCCTCTGCCTTACTTTTTTTTTTCCTCATTAATTTGAGTTTGTGGCCACAAATAATAAGACTCGAGGGGTTGGGTAATAAAAATGCTTTGAGCATTAACCTCGCCTGGTGGTTACCTTCCACTAAAGAGTTTTTTATTATTAATATTATCTATCAAGCTCAGGTCGGTATTGTTTTATGAATATTTGTTAGTCCTGAATCAGATTTGGTTGATTATCAACCCTGTATGTAAGTTAATGTCAGAAATCATAGCTCTATTGGTATTGAATTGATTACCGTATAAACTTGAATCATTTGTGGTTATCAGTGATTGTGTTTTGTGCAACATTAAAGTATATTGGTTCAAGTAGGTTTTTTGTTTCGTCTTACGTGAGTGTTTTTTTATGCTGTTTTTTTCTTGAAGAAAAATCATTAAATTGATTTAAATATCAGTGAATTTAATAGAAATATCGTTGGAGAATATAACTTACAGGAGTGGGTTTTTTATGTCTTTCAATTGCATGTCAAATGTCAAAGTCACGACGGGCTTTTTTACCATCCATTCGCTGGAAACTCACAAAGCAGCAACTCAAATCAACCTCATCCAGTCCTGAGTGGTCCCGGGAATAGCCAGCATCACAAGGTCCAATATGAATGGTCACCCATCCAAGTCGCTGGACGTTGCTTAATTTCAGTGATTGAATCACAACGGGTGTATTAAACGTGTTATTGACGCTGAGCTGGCTGGAGTATTTTTTAAATAATCTCTTAATTATGTTTTGTGATTTTGTATACATGGATATTAAAAACAATTTTTTTGTGGTTGAAAATAATGGAAAATATTAAAGTCCAATATCACAAAGAAAGTGACCTCATGCAATTTCCTGTGCATCATTTTATTTAATAATGTAACTCTGGCGTGATAAATCGATGTTATTATTTTTAAAATGAATAATATCGACATAGAAAAACAACTTACTGACGTACGAGATCTGATTTGCGTTCGTCAAGAAACCTTTATTTTTTACCAAGAAAAGGAATATCATTTATATTACTTTTCCAATACCTTACGTACTGAAAATAACTACGTATAATATAATTGACATTTAAAGTAAAAATAATTACCTATAAGAAGACTTCAAACACAAGTCTTTATAATTCATAGTAGATCGAATGGGTATAATTTCAATTTAATTTCAAAAGTGATTTTAAACCCAAATTTAAATCTTTAATTTATACAAATCAAAATATTTCTTTGTTGATTCATAAGTTTTTGGTGCTGAATTTTCAAAAGAAAAGAGTCAAATCTTAATTAACAAATTTATTGATTTGTTTTTAAGATTTTTGAGGAAATAAAAGTCCAAAGAAAATTCATTTTATTAAAAAAAAATAAAATTAACTTAAGCTTTCAATAGGGCCGAGCACTCTAATTAAACTTACTGATAAAGTAACATTAAAAGAGAACAAATATTTGATAGAAAAATTTATAACAAATATTAATCAAGAATAAATGTTTTAATTAACTATACACACCAACAAAATAATTTTCTCATCCTTGAAACAAGAGTTTGCATTAGTGTTTTAAAAGACAGTATTTTTTTTCGTTTTGGCAAGGTCCGAACCCTGGACGTCTAAGTTGTAGAACCGCCAATGGTAATCGTCAGACACCGCAGCATTGCCACTGTGTGAGTCACCTCTTCCTACTAGTATGACTCTAGATTAATTCTCTCGTCGTGTTGGTTATTAGTCAAGCGATCAAGTGGATGCCACAGTTGTGTGATGTGAAACAGTTTGGTGTCCCTGTCGAAAAAAACTTCGGAGTGAATAAAAGTTAATTTATTACTTCTAAGAAATTTCTGATATTAGAAATCGAAGTATTGTGTTCGTTTTTGTAAAAAAAAAAAAATTTTTTTTCCGATTTCAATTTTTTTCTCGACATAAATATTTCTCGACATACATAATTATTGAGCAACTTTGGTTTTTTTTTTTATATATATATAGATTGGTCATGCAAAAAATATTAGATCACGCAGTTTTTAATCCCACCAGTGTTGATGACAATCCAGCGTCAGAAATTGATGTGGGTGCGTGATACCATTCTGACGTCTAGCTAGAGTTTGACATTTTGCAAATTTTTCAGTTTTCTTCACTAACTTAAAAAAGTTTGTGTAAAACAAAGTGTTTTTACCCAGAATAAAATTTATAATTATGTATAAATATTTATGTAAATTAAATTCAACCCCCAGTAGCTTGATCGATAAGGCGGCGGGACTTGTAATCTGGAGGTCGGTGGGTTTTTAGTCCCATGTTCAGCGAAGATTTAGTAAAGCGAGTTTAACCCGGATCAGCACGGTTCGGTTTTTTTAACGTATCCAGTACACGTAACGTATACGGTTGTGAGAGAAATCTCTCACGACCGTACTGATTGCGGGTTAAATAATGGTAATCACGATTGTAATTACACAAATATGTTAACTTAACTGGCCTACAGTGGGTTTAGTTAAAATTTTATTATTATTTTTTTTTTTTAAATATTTTCAAACGGAAATTTCATCTCTCTAACCGACTCATCCTCGCTTCCCCAGACTCAGTCGCGTAGCTCCGGTGATAGAGGCAGGCAAGTACTAGTCCTCTACCCAACTACACCCTGCCCGACCTCTCCTTCCTGCAAGACCACCCACTGAGCTGACCTGAACAACGTGTTCCTCTGGCCGCAGAATTCGAGCCCTCACCGGTGAGCGAGCAACCGCTGCCACCGGTGAACAAGGAAGCGTCCAATGCCACCAACCAGAGGCGTCCCATGTCCTGTGTCGACATCGAGGCGCTCAAGAGGAAAGGTTTGTACTTGATGTGTTAAAGTATGTTAGATATAAATCTAAAACAGAAAATTTAACCGCAGACAACTAGAACCTCAACTACTTAACTATCAACAGAACCATTCCAAATAACATACAAAAACAGCATGACCATCCCACATCCTTCATCACACAGCAAAAACAACACCCTCAACTACCTGAACTCCAAGAAAACAAATGCAAAAAGAACACCAATGCAAATGCAACAGTTACATAAATGTAAATACAGGTAATGTAAATAGGATTTCTATGTGGTGAATAATAGCGCCTCATTTGTACTGCCCGATTAGGACTTTTAAGTCAAATCCAGCAGTAAACCCAATACTTGTTTATTATGTGGTAAAAATCCCTAATGGGAGGAAACTTTTCACGTCCCGGCTGGATTTCAAACCCGCGACCTCTGTAATCTCTGGCTACGAAAAAAAGGTGTGAAACACTCATCTCTAAAAAAGAAAAAAAAAAAAAAAACATTACAATAATTTATTTAATTCCTATCTAAAAAAAAAACCATCTAAGTATAAAACTAAAAAAATATTCAGATAATAACAAATTAATAATTATAATAATAATTGATATTAATACTAAATTGTGCAAAAAATCAATATGTGTCTGTGGTGGGTGAAGTTGTATGAGGCGGAAGAAAATTAGCTAAAATCAGGATGTAAAAAAAAGATATCCTTTATGTCACTGAGAGATACTGTGAAATATCAATATGTTCTGATAAGAGCTGGTATAGTATAGTAAGTAGTGCTTTATTTAGACTGTCGGCTCGAGACAAGAAGTCCCATTAAGCTAACATTTTTCCTTTAGACCTTGACTGAGTGCAACAAGCAACATTTCATGCCCCACTTTTTTATGATCAAATGAGATCGAACTGAATTCGCAACACTTTCTATTTAAAATTTGAGACAAAACGTTGCGCAACTTTTTTGTCTCGAATTATAAATTGTAAGTGTTGGCGAAGCGTTGCTAAGTCGTTGGGTTTGATTTCATACATTTAATCCTAAGGAAAGAGTGGAGCATGACTGCATGAAACATTGCGCAACAAAATGTTGTACTCAATGGTGGGATCCTTGCTTTTTTTTTCTCTTTTTTTTTAAAAAGAGATGAGTGTTTCACAGCCTATTTTATTTCGTAGCCATGAAACAGAGCTACTGTAGACACTTGGGTCTGTGTTGCAGCCTGCCCATCCCGTAGTATGCCTCCCCTCTGATGGGCGAGAAGTGGACACAATACTTCCCATTTAGGTGCTGGGTCAACACGAGCGCACCGGAAGTATTCCTTACAAACAATTGTAACCAAATTAAGAGTACAAATTTTTGTCGGCACGGGGGATCGAACCCAGGACCTTCCGCATGGCAAGCGAGTGCTTAACCACTGAGCTAATCACGCGCTCTATCTCTATCTCTCTCCCTCAGGATTCAGTCACGTTCGCGACTGGAGCTCGCTCGTCTACCTGCTGCCTCGCGAGTACACCCCGAATCCTCGCGGACATCCCCGAACTTTCCCCGCACATCAAGGCGCTCGACGCACATCTCTCGCAAGAGGCGGGCGCCGCGCCGCTGTTGTGCAACAAGAAGCGAATCTCCTCGTGTGGCGAGTCGACCAGTTCGTCCAATGCCCTTCCTCCGGCTACCGAGGCAGCTCCACATTCTCAACGAGGAGACTGGCAGTACGAACCCGCTATTCATCTACCGGTGAGTCATTCAGAATCGAGTTACCCACACGAACCTCAACCAACCTTGGAAGAGCTGGAAGTTCAGCAGATAATAATAATACTCTTTAGTGGAAGGTAACCACCAGGCGAGGTTAATGCTCAAAGCATTTTCTACCCACCTAACCCTCAGAGTCTTATTATTATGTGGTTACAAACTCAAATTAATGAGGCAAAATTCATGCACTGGGTGGGATTCGAACCAACGGATCCCTACGCTACCTGTGGATTACCAGACTAGCGCTTTAAACCACTTGACTACCAGTGCACTCTTTTCATTTGAATTAATTACGGCACGTTAAATACATCAAAATAATAACACTTTTTTTTTATTGCGTTTAAAGTCGATGATACTAGTAGAAGGTAAACACCAGGTGAGGTTGTTAAAAACTGGATGAGTACTAGAAGAGAAGCCCCAATTGTGTGTTATCGACTTGCAGATGCCATCTAAAATTTTGAACCCTCTTCTATTGAAGACATTCTCTCTCTCTGTCACAAAAAACAAGAGACCCATTCTATACTGGGTCTCTTAGTGTGGCAAGTCTGTGTAAAACATACAGTTTCATTTTCATATTTCTTTTCCCTATGTGATATATCTTATATTGGTTTGCCGGTGTTTGATGATCCGCAAAACCATAGGTCTTTCGACTGAGTCAGCAGGAAAGCTCAACCATCGAAAGTGGTTCTGACTAGACAGTAACTATGTAATGTAAAAGAAATGTACAATAAAACACATTATTATTATTATTTGACCCCCACATACTCTCACCCCCCACCCTCTCAGGTACGACTCCATCAGTTCCCGAGTCCCAGCATGCTGCAGCAGCCCCCCGCCCTGCCCCGAGACAGCACTCCCTGGCCCCCGGCCCTGATGAGGCGCGCCTCCCCGCCCCCCCTGCCCCGCAGCATACTCAGGCAGCCGCCCCTGGACGAGAACATAGCCAAGCTCAGGAACAAGAGGTGAGGTTTTTTTTTTTTTTTTTTTTTTTTTAATGAACATTTTAATTTAAAGAGAGGTCTATAACAATCGAAGTCCTTGCCCTAGGTGAGGTTTACCAATGGGTTGTAAAAAGTTTTAAGTCCCGGGATACCCAGATCTAATGTCTAGCCACCTTCTATGATGTTATTGCGGGTCCTGTTAGGGCTTAGGGATCAGAAGAAGAGATTCTAACTTTTTTCTTTTTTAAACAGAAGTGTTTCACAGCCTTTTCTTTTTCGTAGCCATGAAACAGCAGCTAATGTAGACGCTCGTGGCCTGTGTTGTAGCTTTCCCAAATTATTTGCTTCAGTAAAATCTCCCAGTCTCCTTTCGGATATTTTTTTCTACCTTGTAGTCACCGTGCCGAGTGAGTTAGCGGACTAGGCATTGCATCTGGATTCGATATTCAGCTGGGCAGGATTTTTTATGCTCTGTTTCTTGGATGTTGGGGGTCCGCTCATACCTCGCGAGGAAAAATGAGTAGCTGCTTTGATGTGAGCAGCGATCAGTGGCGGTGTAATGGGCAAAACTAAGATATTTGTAGATTATAAAATGGTCAAAATTTCACTGATTTTACGCTATCCACTAAAACTAACAGAAAGAAAAAAAACATCATTATATTATTATTATTCTATTTGTGTCCGATCTCAGTGGCTTGACGGACTTGTGACCTGGAGGTCGGTGGTTCAAGTCCTGTTTCAGCGTAGAATTTGTATAGCGAGTTTGAGTAGTTGTGATATCATGAAAGTGATTAACACAAATGATAACTTTTTTTATTCTATTTGTGGCCTCGCAGGTTCAGTATGTTTGAGTTTGGTTCCAAGGAGAACCTAGACACCGAGAGCCATCTAGTCAACAACATGCATCACCACAACAACAACAAGGCAACAAGAGAGCCTCGCTACCTTCCAACTTATCAACAAGAAGGTAAGGAAAGTGACAGTGTTAGTGAGAGAGTGAGTGTGAGTGAGTGGGTCGGGTTAAAATGTGGGTAGATATATGTTGCATATTGATCAATACAATAAGTATTGATCAATACCCTTGATTAAAATAAACCCTTTCAAATAACATATGTGGGCAGCTTCGTTCGACACTAAAACTGTATCTCTCTGTAGCTAGTTTGTGAGTTTCCAGCGAATGGAGGGTAAAACCTCCGTGTCAATTGACTTAGATGTTATAGAGACGTTGAGTAACAAACAAACAAAACTTTTATAAGCAGTAAATTTTCGCATCTCAACAAAATTGCATTTGCCGTTCTAAATTCCATTCGATTTTTTTTTTTTTTAAGATGAGTGTTTCACAGTCTTTTTTATTTCGTAGCCATGAAACAGGAGCTAATGTAGACTCTTGTGGTCTGTCTTGTAGCCCGCCCATCCCGTAGTATGCCTCCCCTCTGATGGGCGAGAAGTGACACAATACTTCCCCTTTAGATTCTGGGTCAACACGAGCGCACCGGAAGGTATCCCTAACAAACAACTGTAACCAAATTTTTTAATGGGATAGAAGTTTATTGTTCGATTCGCGTAACTGGGCGAAGTGCACCACGACCCACAAACTCATGCGAGATGTTTCAACGGAGAAATAACTTGTTAAATTTGGAAAGCTCACTGCCCAACAGCAGAAATCCCTTGCAGATGATCGGAAAGTCAGTCTGTCACAGCTAACTAAACGGTAGGAACGAACGCTGTAAATAATCTCTTCTGTGTCTCGAAATAAATGTAACTTTAAATTAATATCTAATTGTAAGAAAGCTACCGAACAACAAATGGTCCTTCGGGCCGGATTTTCAATATTTTTTTGTGTTTCGTGAATTTCTTTTATTACTGAGGTGTATATTTATTTATTTTCCACCAGGAGGGTATCCCAGATCACGTGTGGGAGGATGAAGGTGTAGATATACAGGGTGGCACAGACACCACAGTCTCCAGTGAGATACTGGGTGACTCATCAGATAGCTGGCACCGGGAGGATATCAGCACGCTACGAGCTCAGGTGAGATTCCGAGTTATGCTTAAGAAATTCCAAGACTTTGCAGTGCTGTGGAGGATGATTGAGTTTATTTAACTACAAAGATTGTTTATTATTTTTACAATAGGTATTTATCTCAACAATAGTTTGTATATGTATATGTACAGTTAGCCCAGGCTAATTGTTTTCAAAATACAATCATCCAAAAAGTCTGATTTCACCATAGGCCAACGACAGTCAAATAAAAGATTTCTATTTATCCCTTTACTCCATCAGTCATAGGTCTTGTTTATTTCATAGGTAATATGATAATGCGACTCTTGCATGAATCAGATACATATTGAATTGAATCAAAATTTGCATTTTGATTCAATTCAATCAAAATTTGAAGTTTGATTCAGTTCAATCAAAATTTGAAGTTTGATTCAGTTCAATCAAAATTAGAAGTTTGATTCAGTTCAATCAAATTTGAAGTTTGATTCAGTTCAGTCACAATTCGCAATTTTGATTGAATTCAATCCCAATTTGGAAAGTCGATTAAGTTCAATTCAATTGAATTCAATGACCATTTGTAAAATCGAGTCCTATTTATTCAGACACAGAAGGAGAAGAAGTAGATGGAGTCCTATTTATTCAGACACAGAAGGAGAAGAAGTAGATGGAGTCCTATGTATTCAGACACAGAAGGAGAAGAAGTAGATGGAGTCCTATGTATTCAGACACAGAAGGAGAAGAAGTAGATGGAGTCCTATGTATTCAGACACAGAAGGAGAAGAAGTAGATGGAGTCCTATGTATTCAGACACAGAAGGAGAAGAAGTAGATGGAGTCCTATGTATTCAGACACAGAAGGAGAAGAAGTAGATGGAGTCCTATGTATTCAGACACAGAAGGAGAAGAAGTAGATGGAGTCCTATGTATTCAGACACAGAAGGAGAAGAAGTAGATGGAGTCCTATGTATTCAGACACAGAAGGAGAAGAAGTAGATGGAGTCCTATGTATTCAGACACAGAAGGAGAAGAAGTAGATGGAGTCCTATTTATTCAGACACAGAAGGAGAAGAAGTAGATGGAGTCCTATGTATTCAGACACAGAAGGAGAAGAAGTAGATGGAGTCCTATGTATTCAGACACAGAAGGAGAAGAAGTAGATGGAGTCCTATGTATTCAGACACAGAAGGAGAAGAAGTAGATGGAGTCCTATTTATTCAGACACAGAAGGAGAAGAAGTAGATGGAGTCCTATGTATTCAGACACAGAAGGAGAAGAAGTAGATGGAGTCCTATGTATTCAGACACAGAAGGAGAAGAAGTAGATGGAGTCCTATGTATTCAGACACAGAAGGAGAAGAAGTAGATGGAGTCCTATTTATTCAGACACAGAAGGAGAAGAAGTAGATGGAGACGAGGGTGGGTCTGTGGGAGGGGCAGGAGGGGGACTGCAGCCCGATGGATCCGAAGTAGAAGGGAGAGAGGATGGTGAACGACTGAGAGTAGATAGCGCGGTCCAGATCGGGTGTATCAGCCAGTGCCGGCACGGGAGTGGTCCCGTCATCCGGTCCCTGATTGGCTGGCTGTCCCAGGCCGAACCAGTTGTTGAACCAGCCCGCTTGACCACTAGGGTTCTGTGCGAGGTCGTTAGGGTTTTGCTCTTGGTTAGGGTTCTGCTCTTGATCGACGTTAGGGTTCTCCGAGTACATTTGCATGTTTTCCTCGCTGGGGACGGTGGGATCGTTCAAGGGTTCTTTGTCCTGGGCGAATAGGTCGGAGATTTTCTCTGAAATGAGACAAAAGATCAAATTTTAGTATTTCAATTTTAGCACTACATCGAGTAAGTTATCATATTTGTGTTAATCACTTTCGTGATGTCACAACTACTCTAACTCACTTTACTAAATCTACGCTGAAACCGGGACTTGAACCACCGACCTCCAGGTTACAAGTCCGCCGCCTTATCGATCAAGCTACTGAGGTCGGTCACTACATCGAGTACTATTTATTCAGACACAGAAGGAGAAAAAGTAGATGTAGACGAGTAGAAGTAGAAATACTAAACTTAAGGTATTTCATCAAGGTGTTCTGATGTAAGGTCACGAACTCAAATGAATGAGGTAAAATTCATGCAGTGGGTGGTATTCAAACCAACGGATCCCTACGCTACCTGGATTACCGGACTGGCGTCTTAACCACTTCACTATTTATTAGCCAGTCACGATGTGATATCACAATTACTCAATTAATTTTAATCTGTCCCGGTAGCTCAGTGTAAAGGCGGGCGGCACTCTGTGAATCCAGAGATACCAGAGGTCGCGGGTTTGAAACCCAGCCGGGACATGATCAGTTATCCTCCTATTAGGGATTTTTACCAAATAATAATAAGTATTGGGTTTACTGCTGGATTTGACTTGATAGTCCTAATCGGGCAGTACAAATAAGGCGCTATTATTTACCACAAATAAATCAAATTTATATTATCTAACATGCTTTAAAACAAACATCTTCTTTATCTTCCCATTCGGGATTTTTGTACTCACGGGATTGGTGTACTCACGCATGTACTGAGGTTTCTCCGGAGCCTCCTCCTCCTCGGGTTCCATGGTGGTCTCATCATACAGGGTCTGGTCAGTGGTATCTACAGTGGTGTCCCAAGCTCCAGGCGTGGACTCGAGCTCCTGGGTCTTCTCATAGGACAGGTGGTAGAACACGTTCTCCAGCTTGTCGCCGCCCCTGGCCTTCTCCTCCACGATGGTCTTCACCGTGCCTGGGCGACAAAATCAAAGTTTTTTTTTTAAAAGTTATCATATTTGTGTTAATCACTTTCGTGATATCACAACTACTCAAACTCGCTTTACTAAATCTACGCTGAAACCGGAACTTGAACCACCGACCTCCAGGTTACAAGTCCCGCCGCCTTATCGATCAAGCCACTGAGGTCGGTCTGGGCAGACAATTAAAGGCATTGTTTTTCAGTCAGTCTGGCTGGGGGACTATAAACAGGGAGTAGACCAGCAGTCTGGCTGGGGAACTATAAACAGGGAGTAGACCAGCAGTCTGGCTGGGGGACTATAAACAGGGAGTAGACCAGCAGTCTGGCTGGGGGACTATAAACAGGGAGTACACCAGCAGTCTGGCTGGAGGACTATAAACAGGGAGTAGACCAGCATTGGCTTGATTCTGGTGGCCCTTGTAAATTATTAGCCTCCTTGTAAAGACAGTGGTTGAAGTGCTGAGTCATTCCTCCACTGTCAGGCTAACATCGTTCACGATGACGCCAAATTTACCTATTTACACTGTGCCATTTGCCATACATATCTCTATGCTATACTCACCCTGATTCTTCTTGTGGTAGTACTTGTCATCCAGTGTCTTGGTTCCCATACAATACATATCTCTATGTTATACTCACCCTGTTTCTTCTTGTGGTAGTACTGGATGTCATCCAGTGTCTTGGTTCCCATACATATCTCTATGTTATACTCACCCTGATTCTTCTTGTGGTAGTACTTGTCATCCAGTGTCTTGGTTCCCATACATTTCTCTATGTTATACTCACCCTGATTCTTCTTGTGGTAGTACTTGTCATCCAGTGTCTTGGTTCCCATACATATCTCTATGTTATACTCACCCTGATTCTTCTTGTGGTAGTTCCTTGTCATCCAGTGTCTTGGTTCTCATACATCTCTCTATGTTATACTCACCCTGATTCTTCTTGTGGTAGTACTTGTCATCCAGTGTCTTGGTTCCCATACATATCTCTATGTTATACTCACCCTAATTCTTCTTGTGGTAGTACTTGTCATCCAGTGTCTTGGTTCCCATACATATCTCTATGTTATACTCACCCTGATTCTTCTTGTGGTAGTACTGTCATCCAGTGTCTTGGTTCCCATACATATCTATGTTATACTCACCCTGTTTCTTCTTGTGGTAGTACTGGATGTCCTTGTCATCCAGTGTCTTGGTTCCCATACATATCTCTATGTTATACTCACCCTGATTCTTCTTGTGGTAGTTCCTTGTCATCCAGTGTCTTGGTTCCCATACATATCTCTATGTTATACTCACCCTGATTCTTCTTGTGGTAGTACTTGTCATCCAGTGTCTTGGTTCCCATACATATCTCTATGTTATACTCACCCTGATTCTTCTTGTGGTAGTTCCTTGTCATCCAGTGTCTTGGTTCCCATACATATCTCTATGTTATACTCACCCTGATTCTTCTTGTGGTAGTACTTGTCATCCAGTGTCTTGGTTCCCATACATATCTCTATGTTATACTCACCCTGATTCTTCTTGTGGTAGTTCCTTGTCATCCAGTGTCTTGGTTCCCATACATATCTCTATGTTATACTCACCCTGATTCTTCTTGTGGTAGTACTGTCATCCAGTGTCTTGGTTCCCATACATATCTCTATGTTATACTCACCCTGATTCTTCTTGTGGTAGTACTTGTCATCCAGTGTCTTGGTTCCCATACATATCTCTATGTTATACTCACCCTGGTTCTTCTTGTGGTAGTACTGTGTCTTGGTTCCCATACATATCTCTATGTTATACTCACCCTGATTCTTCTTGTGGTAGTACTTGTCATCCAGTGTCTTGGTTCCCATACATATCTCTATGTTATACTCACCCTGATTCTTCTTGTGGTAGTACTGTCATCCAGTGTCTCGGTTCCCATACATATCTCTATGTTATACTCACCCTGATTCTTCTTGTGGTAGTACTTGTCATCCAGTGTCTTGGTTCCCATACATATCTCTATGTTATACTCACCCTGGTTCTTCTTGTGGTAGTACTGTGTCTTGGTTCCCATACATACTCGTATCTCTATGTCTTATACTCACCCTGATTCTTCTTGTGGTAGTACTGGATGTCTTTGTCATCCAGTGTCTTGGTTCCGTTGATCTCGTTATCCCCCACTCCGTCGTTGATCTCGAAACTCTTCTCCACTATCTTGAGGGGGGCGTAGTTCTCCAGGTCCAACTTGGACGCCTCCACGGAGGCCGGAAACACACCTGCGGAGGCGGAATAGCATAGCAGTATAGTATTGTAGTGTTTTATTTAGACTGTCGGCTCGAGGCAGGAAGTCCCATTACGCTAACAGTTTAATTTAGCACCTCTTTATTTATTTAAATAGATAAAATAATATACAAGTATTACAATTAGTAAGGTATAAAAGTATAAAATAAAAAAGGTATCCATACAGAAAAGGTATCCATAGCATGTGGAATATACTGGCTGAGGAATGTAGCATTTTTGTTGGTAGTCTAGGTTTTTTTTTAATTTTTGGTTTAACGTCACTTTCAACTGCATGGATATGACCATGGTCATATCACGACGGGGTTTTACCCTCCATTCGCAGGAAACTCACAAACCTGCTACCCACATCACCCAGCCAGGGTTGGGCCGGAATGCCAGCATCACGACATCTTCACCTCGCTAGACGTTGCTTAACTTTGGTGATCCTACGAGAACCAGTGCATTTAACGCGCCATCTGGCAGTCTAGGTTTACAAAAATAGAAAAGATGCTTGAAAGTGACTTGACTTGAAATTTGTACTTGTCATATAATGATCTAATTTTAAATCTAAAAACAAGGAAATAAACTTATAGGGGCCCTAGTGAAACTTTTCAGACTTAATGGTCTCACAAATATTATTTGATTGATTAAGCTTCAACTCGACCATTTAAAATTGCGTTGGATAGTTGGAACAATTTAAATTGGTACTTTATTGTTGGTCGGACCAACATTAATATTGAAACAGAATCTTGTTTGCGGCTAATTTTTTCCGTCAATTTTTTAATCAGCCAATCAGAGAGCTTGTAACATAAAGTAAACAAAAAAATTCCAATGTGAAAATGTCTCTGAATGAAAAACTTGAGAAGCACTATGCAATGGACAAATTAGTCTATTTCTAGATTAGAAGTAGAAGATTTCTAGATTAGACCTAAAGGATTTCTATATTAGACTTAAAGGATCTCTAGCCAACACTATTAAGCTCTCGTGTTTGAAATAGCCGAATACTTTTCTTTCGTGTTTTTTTTATGTCAGTGTTTTTGTTTGAGTCAATTTTTTCAGGAGTTAATGGATTTATGGTACTTTTTTCATTGTTATTTAATTTTTACGGGTTACCTTTTGATGTTCACATGCTAGACCAGGTTAATGGACAGTATTGTGTCTGTTCATCAGAGGCAAACTTACGACGGGATCGGCGAAGGAAAACAGAAAAGAGGATAGGCGAACTTAATATTTCATGAATAACAGAAAAACAAAATATTTTTATCTCACCTCGTCTGTTTCTCTCAACTCGTTTCTTCGCTGCTTTCAAGAAAGTTTCCAGCTCGGATGGTGCTGCCAACGCCAAGCCACACAGCGTCAAGCCGCAGAGCAACTTCAAAAACATTTTGTGTGTAATTAGAAGACTTAAATTTCGTAGATTTCTGTTCTCTATGGAAAAGCTTCCCTTTTTAGGGATTGGGGTACTGTTCTGTCGATTAGAGTTGATGCTAGAGCGTAGTCACTGGTAGACTGGTGGTGCTCCTCTAACCTGTAAACAAAGGTGTCGCTGTGCTTAACCTGTTGGTGTTCTCAAGGGTCCTTCTAGATGCTGGAGTTTTCAGAATGACGTTGATAAATTTTAATTATTTCTCATCTGTACTATAGCCATCTTCTTCTTTTACTCCTTTGCCCAAACCTACTTGGGGTCGGCATTAGAACTGACAATTTTGTCGTCTTTTAAGACATTCAACAGTCGTTTAACTAGACGTTTGGTCTTTCATATGAGTGACTCCGTTATTCATAATGTACTTCTATCAAACGACCTCAGTGGCTCGATTGATAAAGCAGCAGACTCGTAACCTGGAAATCGCTGGTTCGAGTCCCAAGTGCTGCAAAATTTATCAAGAAGACTTTGAGTAGTCTGTGGCGTCTGTGGCGTGTATAACACAAATATCAGAACCGAATGTGCATTTTTCTTCACCTAACTCTCTGAGTGCCGCCCCGTCTAGATTCTTGAACCTCGCGGGTTAATGAACTCGGTGTGCGTTATCAGATGAGAGCTAGACTGCCTGATCCCAGCTCACTGATAACACTCTTACTTTTTATTTTGGAACACGAACTTAAATATACAATATTTAGACCCACAACAACAACAACAACGAAATCAAGATGAAAGAAAAAAAAGTATGTCCACATTGTCCACCCAGATGAAAAGATTTAAAACAGGGAATAGACCAGGATATGTGATAGTTCTTTAAGTGCTCAAAGGATGTTCAAACGTTATCAAAGTCTGTCCCGGTAGCTCAGTGGTAAAGGCAGCACACTGTGAATCCAAAGATTTCAGAGTTCGTGGGTTCAAAACACAGCCGGTACATGACAAGTTATGCTCCCATTTGGGATTTGTACCACATAATAATACGTCTTGGGCTTAACGCTGGAATAATGGGACTTTAATAGTCCTAATCAGGCAGTATAATCATTATTATCAATGTTATCATATTTGTATTAGTCGCAATCGTGATGTCACAATAAAATTGTTCAATCTAGTCAATCTAGCCTTACTGAAGTAGTGGCGTACTCGGGATTCGAAGTCCCGTTCCCTAGGTTACGAATCCGCCGCCTTATCGATCAAGCTACTGAGCTCGGTCTGATTTAAAATATGTTTTAAGTTAGATGTTTTTTGTCCACTGAATTAAAAGTCCCACGAACCTTTTGGTTATGTGGTCTAGTACCAATGAGCATGGACTTGCTGTTTCTCTTGTGGTGGCAGTGCTGTCACAACCACGCACTTTGGTGGTTGAGAGGGGAGCGCTTGGGTCTGGTAGTTTAGGGTGCATGGCAATCTCCTTGTTATGACCCAACGGTTTTACGCTTTTTACAAGTGGATCTTGTTATGCCTCAAACCTGTCACATACAATCGGCCATCTTGTGCAGTTGGAACACAGAGAAAATCAAAATCACAACAATAACAAACAAAAAAAAATACATGGTTTTAAAGGTAGCACCGGTAGCCATTTGGTAGCCAATTGAGTATTTTTGGTAGTCAAGTGGTCAAAGCGCTAGTTTGGTAATCCAGGTCCGTTGCTTCAAATCCCAAACAGTGCACGAATTTTTCCTCATTAATTTGAGTTTGTGACCTCACACTAATAAGACTCTGAGGATTATGTGGTTGAAAATGCTTTGAGCATTAACCTCGCCTGGTGGTTACCTTCCACTAAAGAGTATTATTATTATTAGTTTGTTATGTAACAGATTTATTACCCATGATTCTGCTCGGAATTCTGCATTACTTATTCTATTCCCCCATGGTTTTAACACATATTTGAGAAGTTGACCACATAACCATGACCACATCCTCAGGTGATCAAGTTCCTGAACGGGAACATCAGGGAGTCCCAGCAGAGGAGAGTGGTGAGCTTTGTCCAGCAGACCCCGCCCAACTCTCCCAGCAGCCACGGCGGCGCCACCGCTAAACCACTCTACCAGGTAGATAAAGAGCTAGTTTTTAATTCGTACTTTTAGCGCCCTGCAGCTACGTACCAAATTTCATAAAGAAATTTTTATTTTTTTTAAGCTTTATTAGGAAGACAAAGTACTATGGTAACAGTATAAAATTAAGAAGAAAAAAAAACAAACAAATGACAAAATAAATAAGTAAAAAAGAAAATAACAATAATGTCCTATCTAAAGGCCGGGGTTATTGCCTGTGGCAATCTCTTCCACCCAACCCTTTAACTTGGGTTTATTCAACATGATTGCATTATTACAGATGAAACATTTCAATCAGATGATCAGAAGAAGGTAATGTAACCTCTTTACAGGCCGCATTGCCTCTTTGTATAATAGCTTATTTGTTTAAAAATAAAAGTTATCATATTTGTGTTAATCACTTTCGTGATATCACAACTACTCAAACTCGCTTTACTAAATCTACGCTGAAATCGGGACTTGAACCACCGACCTCCAGGTTACAAGTCCGCTGCCATATCGATCAAGCTACTGAGGTTGGTTGTATAGCTTATTTGTGTTATTATGTTGCAATATTTAGTAGTAATAATAATACCGTTATGTATTGTGTATTTTACGGTATATGGCCAATTCACAAGAAAGATCATTAAGAACAAATTTACACATACAGACAGAATACAAACCTGTGGGTAGCATCTTATCATTGCAAGAACTAATGCTAATGCATCATATCTCCAACCAACCATCATATTCCAATATCTATCTCGTAATGCCGCCATATTGCCCACTCTACAACTACCCCAACTGTTCTCACGAGGCTAGGGTAGGCCCCGACATCCATAGTATACATAGAGAGGAAAAAATTCCGTCTCCTCCGGGATTCGAACCCGAGTGACCTGTATTGTAATTTGAGTATGCTACCGCTAGACCAAGGTGATTACTACGTAGTAACTATCAACTCTTAATATCTAATTTCTATATATTTTTATTTTTTTGTCTTTCTTTAAAGTGGCAGGGTTCTCACATGTGAGCTCTTCCACTCAACCACTATAGAGAAAAGGAAAGAAAGAATAACAATAATAAATAAAGAAGACAAGAAAAATTTAGTGGTGCTGCTTCAGACACAGCAGGGCGTCTGCCCTAAAACCATCGAGAGATAGCGCGTTTCTGGCACTGACAGGCAGAGAATTCCCGTGCTGCTGTGGTGTGGAACGAGATCTCACCTGCAGTGGTTCTATGGAATTCGGGGGTCTGGTGCTGTACTGGTTTGATCCAGAAAGGAATTCTAATCGTTTCTTTAATTCTTTTTTTTTTTTTTGGTCATTCATAATTATATACCAAGACCATTTTTCAGAAAAAAAACTCTCCCAACAGCCTGAGTTTGACATTGTATTTTCTTCTATCTTCCAGAGCAAACTCCAGAGCGGCCCTATCAGCGGGGCCGGGGGGCCCATCCAGGAGGAGAGAGAGGCCGCGAGCCCTGAGTCTAAAGCCAGGCCCAGCCAGGAAGCTGTGCACAGAGGTAATAATAATAATAATATCGCCTTATTTATACTGCCCGATTAGGACTATTAAAGTCCCATTATTCCAGCAGTAAGCCCAAGACATATTATTATGTGGTAATAATCCCGAATGGGAGGATAACTTGCCATGTCCCGGCTGGGTTTCGAACCCACGACCTCTGGAATCTTTGGATTCACAGAGTGCCGCCTTTACCACTGAGTACTTTTTACTCATATCTCTAGCTTATCTTATAGTATTTTTATTAAATCGAGCTTTATTTATAATTTTTATATACAATGAACGTAATAATATTTGGAAAATGAATATAAACAAAGTCTGATGAAGGGTGGTGATAATGCCTTCGGCATTCTCTTCAACAACAGAAAATATAGCACTCGCTATATTGGCTTAGAACAGACTTCTGACAGTGACACATGTTGGGTTCAGATGTTTGTGTACCCCATCTGTCATCCTGTGGTTCATAAGTTGATGAAAAAAACTCAAGTTGTTCGAAAAACAGAGGACCGAATAGTCGACACGGGGTATTGGGATAGAGTCCATTCCGGCTGTTTTCGAACTATTGAGGTCTTTTCATACTAGATGGTAAGAGACCAGACGAAATATCCATAATTCCGTCTAAAATGGAAAAGTCTTTTACGTGACATGAGTTGATTTTTGGCAGTTTCAAACATTGGTTTCTTTTTGGAAGGACCAGGTGAAGCTCTCAAACTTGTTGAGACAGGGAAGAATTATCTTGAACTGGCCCATCTTCTATAAGATTTTGTCCCTTTGGAATTGTAGTACAGTTAAACATGGATATAAGAGAACAAATTTCAGGCCAATTTTACCTCTCTATAAGGGCAAGTAACCTCTTTAAAGGAGAAACCTAGATACCAAAGAAAAATACCTTGAGTTCTTTTATACCCAGGTTCTAGTGTAGAACTTCAGAACAAGATTTTTATCTTTTGAAGGTGGGTATACCCTCATTATTTGTTGATGAAGTTTATTTGTTAAAAGATAATAATAATAATAATATCGCCTTTTTATACTGCCCGATTAGGACTATTAAAGTCCCATTATTCCAGCAGTAAGCCCAAGACATATTATTATGTGGTAAAAATCCCAATTGGGAGGATAACAAATTTAATGTCATGTCCCAGCTGGGTTTCGAACCCACGACCTCTGGAGTCTTTGGATTCACAGAGTGCCGCCTTTAGCGCTGAGCTACTGGGACAGACGACAAAGATAAATACATGTTGATAAAGTTTATTTGTTAAAAGATAAATACATGGAAACTTAATAATTCTGATTCAATTCAATTCAATTCTATTCAATTTTATTTTTTATTGTACATGAAATACATAAATGTATAAATACAACGTCAATTAGTAGTAAAAGAAAAAAAGAAAAAGGTTAGAGATAAGTTAAAAAAAGAATTACCCACAACTATGATCACCTCACCTTCCCAGACCTGGTGGAGTCCATCCTCAGCGGCACCCGCCAGCTAGTCGACAACTTCTCTGCCGAGGCGCCCGACCAGACCGCCCACCTGGCTGTGAACTGCCTGTGCCCGCCCCTGTACGCCCTGCTCACCCAGGGGCTCAAGCCCTGTCTGGCCACCTCCTTCGGGGACACGCCCAACTCTGTCTGGCAGGTCATCGAGGCCTCCGCGCAGATGGGTGAGAATCAACTTTTAATATTTAATAATGCTTTTTCTTTGTGTCATTATGTCACAATTTTAGTGGGTAGCGCAGAATAATAGGACTTTACCACTTTAATTTACAATATCTTGTATTATTATTTTTTTGCCTAAGATTCTGCCACTGGTCGCTGCTTCACATTAAAGCAGCTACTCATTTTTCCTCACGAGGTATGAGTGGACCCCGAACATCCAAGTACAGAGCAGAAAAAATCCTCCCCCGCTGGGAATCGAACCCAGGTCACCATGTGTGCAATGCCTAGCGCGCTAACTCGCTCTGCCACAGTGACTAACTTTTAATATTTATGATTATTTGATAAGTACGTTATTAAAAGTATGTTTTGAAAAGTATTTGATAAGTAAGTTACTGTGTCATGTGTGCACAAAAAAAAAAAAAAAAAAAAAAAAAAACATTCAGACATTGTCTCACAAATGTTCAGGAGTTGTCAGAAACGAGTTCCACTCAGTAACTCATTACTAGCTGCTATACTTTCATCACTGCAACTTCCTAACGTTTGTTCCGAGAAGACTCTTTGTACCATGTTTTTTGTTTTTAAATGTACAATATCAAGGATTTTTCTGAATTAAAAAAATCATGTTCTACCCCGAGCATTTTTTTTTTTATGACAGTGAAGCCAGTTTTAGAAATTATATTGGCATAATGGGACTACCTGTCTTGCGCTGACAGTTTAAATAAAGCACTACTTATACCTACTTATCAGATCAGACCTAGAGGACGCCCAAGAAACACATGGGAGGGTGGTGTAAAAGAAATACTACAAGAGATCAATATTCAAACAGACTATAAAACATTAGCAGAAGATAGACAAGAATGGAGAAGGCTGGTGTGGAAAGTCAAAGACCCTCTTGGTCTGTGAAGACTCAGGAGTATTTGAATATTTTGAATATTTTATTTATTTATTTGAAAAGGTATAATTAACATGTTGGTACACCATTACAAATTACACCTTATTGTACAAAGTCTTAAAAAATATAGATATTATGATAAAATAATACAATATAAGAATTGTTATGACAAGTCAAGAAGAGGATTCAGGTTTGATTCAAGTCATCTAAGCATTTTCTAAATGTTCTTGGGTTGAAAAAATCAATATCCTGTGAGAGCAATACATTTCCTAGAGTAAAGATATGATTCCAAGGATTTGTTTTGTGCCTTGGTGGTATAAAAATTTCTTTTCGGTTCCGTGAGGAGGACACTCGAACTTTAATTTTGAAGCTCTCTAGGAATGATGTACATAGAGCTAGATTGTGTATATTATTAAACAAGAAAATAAACAAGTAAGTACTACTTATACTTATATCGTTGCTCATCCTCGACCCTTTCACTCCGCAGGTCCCAGCACGCGGAGCCTGGCCGAGCTTGTGCTGCATCTCAACTCGGAGGCCACCCTGCTAGGGGGCGAGGGGCTCCTCAAGGTAATAATAGGCAATGTATTTGACATCAAAAATATATACAAAGTGAACAAAAGTACATGCAATAATAAATAATCATCATCATCATAGGGTGGCGTCATCGTGAACGATGGTAGCCAGACAGTGGAGGAATGACTCAGCACTTCTACCACTGTCTATACGAGGAGACTAATAATTGACAAGGGCCCCCAGTACCAAGCCAATGCTGGTCTACTCCCTGTTTATAGTCCCCCAGCCAGAAAGAATTATTAAAAAAAAAAAAAAATATTGCTCTAATATTTATCAGTTTTTATTAGAACATTATATTGTTAACTAAATCAGTGTCTGATAGCCATTTTTTTCAATTTGTATTTTTTTTTTTTTTAAACATTTTATTTATTTATTATTATTTTTTTTTTTTTGAATGTTTCAAGGTGAATGCCTTCCTCCTCGGCCTCCTCAACCTCCGTGGCCTGGACACCTGGCTCTCCCTCCTCCTAGCGCGCGAGAGCCTCCTAGCGCGCCACTACACGGAGGCGGGCGCGCTACTGGCCGCCGCCCGTGGGACGGCTAGCGCGCGGTCACTCACTGACTCACTCATCAGCGCCCTGCGGCCCCTCAGCGCGCTGCCCTTCAAGCTAGACCTGCTCTACCAGGTATTTATCTGAGTGTAAACAATGATCAACATTGTACATTTTCTATATTTTTTGTAGTGTGTAGTACACATTTTTTTTTTTTTTTTTTTTTTTTTTTTTTTTTTTTTTTCACATTTTATTTATTTATTAACAATATTAGATTTTTACAAAGGTTCTTTTCCTAAGCTAATAATAAAAGCTTCTAAGAATTACGATAGCGAACTCAATATTACGATCTAATAGTAATAATCTTCAGTGGAAGTTAAGTACCACCAGGCGAGGTTAATGCTTGAAGCATTTTCTACCGCCTAACCCTCAGAGTCTTACAGCCGTATTTATGAACAGAAAACGCCGTCTGAGCATGGTCTGAAGCATGATTTCCTTTAATATTATTGGTCAATAACTTGCTTTAGACATTGGTTTGACAAAATTCCCTGTTCATAAATACGGTAGTGTTGTTATTATTTAAAAAGTTAATATTTTTTATTTGAGTTATGTGGTCACAAACTCAATTAAAAAATAATAACTAGCTCTTTTTTTCATCTCTCTTTTATTTAATGTCATCCCATCTATTATTAATTTTCTTAACATTATTATCATCATTATCTTTTCTTTTTTTAAAACTTTTTTTATTCTTGTTATTTCTTCTATAGTGTATACTATGTAATTGGGTGCTGGCTAACTTTTGTAAAGCCAACACCTGTATTGTACTGCACCCTAAATAAAATATACTTATACTTATCTATCCCCCCGCGCAGTGCCGGCTGCTGTACGACAGCCTCTGCGCCCTCAACAGGAACCCGCCCCCCCTGTCTCCTGTACACGGGGCGCGCGCCTCCTGGACCCTGAAGAAGCTGATGCGCTCGCTGTCGCCCGGTGGGGAGGAGGGCAGCATGGGGGGCGCCCGGCCCAGGTCCTGTGTGGGGGTGGACATGGAGGGAGTGGGGCCCAGTGATGTGGCGGGTGAGTTTTTTTTTTTTTTTTTTTTTTTCTTCTTTTTTTAATCGTAAATATAGTATATTTTTTATTATACTATGTATATTAACGATTAAACGAAAATATATGTATAATATATAAAATAAAACTAATCAAGGTTCACATTATTGGCTACAACCTAGGTTGGTGAAGTTAATAATAATAATATCGCTTTATTTATACTGCCCGATTAAGACTATTAGAGTCCCATTATTCCAGCAGTCAGCCCAAGACATATTATTATGTGGTAAAAATCCCAAATGGGAGGATAACTTGTCATGTCCCGGCTGGGTTTTGAACCCACGACCTCTGAAATCTCTGGATTCACAGAGTGCCGCCTTTACCACTGAGCTACCGGGACAGACAGAAATAAAACAAATCAAGGTTCACATTATTGGCTACAGCCCAGGCTGGATGAAGTTAATGTCCCTATCAGGTGGATAAATTCCCAGAGAATGGAGGGTGAAACTCTCATCTCGATTAAGAGTTGAAATGGGTGTTAAACCCCCAAACATAATAGAAATTAATTTTATTAATGAATTCATTATCATGGTTCTACTGAATGTCTAATTTAAAGCCATTCATACTGTTCATTATTTATAATTATAATGTGCTAAACGTTTTTTTCCGCAAACTTTTGATATTACTCTGAGCAGTGTGGGAGATGTGTGCATTCCTATGGAATTGTTGCTATAATGAACCTCTTATCCTTGACGACCTGATTTAGTAGGTGATCAAATCATGAATTTAGTTAATTCTTATATTCGTAAATGTGTGTGTTTTAATTAAATAATCTTAAATTAAATAAGTAAATAATTGGTAAAGAATGCTTCAGGCCTCTAGGGAATCTAGACACCATTCGAGTTCATTTATTATCGCAGTAAATGTCAAGTTTGTGTGGTGTGTGTGTTTTTTTTTTTTTTTTTTAAATAAGTGTTAGAAATTTATTCAGTTAATCTTCTTGCTTGCCAATTCCAGGTAGCGCTACCAAGAGATGGTCCACTCTGGCTCTAGGGTCCAAGCTAGCGCTGGCATTCCAGTCACTTGTAGGGGAAGATGAGGAGTACCCCGATAGGTAACTATTGGGCTTTTGTGTTATTATTTTTATTATTCTAGCATATCTTATTAATGCTCTTTAGTGAATGGTAACCACCAGGCGAGGTTTATGCTAAGACCATTTTTATGTGTCTCGTTATAATGTGGTCTCACGATCCATTAAATGAGGAAAAATCCAAGCATTGGGTGGGATCCGATCCACAAAACACGGATCCATACGCTCGATTCTTTACAAGTCTAGCGCCCAAACCACATGGGTTACCAATGCATGTCTTTGTAATGATACTGTTTCGTGATAGGATCGTTCCTGATTTTGTATTGGTACTGAAAATACCTCATCTTTTGTTTTCTGGATGAGGTTAATTTGAGTAGCTAGTTTGTGAGTTTCCAGCGACTGGGAGGTAAAACCCCCCTCGTGATACGACGACAATAGAGCGACGTTAAAGCAAAAAAAAAAAAAAATATGTCTATAGGAAGGTACAGTCGAGCCTTAATATAAGAAAAATACCTGGATATAAGAGAAACCTGGATATAAGAAGAAAAAATATTCGGTCCCTTGAGTTCTCTTATTTATTATTTATCATATGGATTTTTATATTTAAACAAAATTGTACATGGCAAACATAAGAATAATATACCATATAACAATATTGTTTATCAAATATTCGCCAGGAGATCAATTGGCACAATTTGGCGTCCGGTTGTAGTATGTTTAGCGTTACCCAGGTGCACTACGGGGAAGAATGTTATATCCACTCTTATATGCGGGTTCGACTGTATAACAACTGGTCCGCATGTGTCACCTTTCAGTCTGGAGCCGGATCTACCGCCATCCACCGCCAGCAACGCCACCACGAGCGGCACCCTGGCCGCCCCCAGTGGCACCCTGGAGAGCAGAAGACTGAGCGGCGCCCCCGCGGCGGACGACACCAGTAGCGACCTCAGCGACCTGCCGGAGCTGAGTAGCTACAGTAGCGGCAAGTGTTCGGGCGGCAAGTTCAAGCGGCTGCAGCAGCGCTGGGAGATGCTCAGTGGCACCCCTCTCAGCACCCCTGCTTCTAGTCCGGTCAAGTCCAGGTACTGTCCATGCCCACAAAAAAAGAGTAAACCCCTTGCGGAGGTGCTTCACACCCTCGAGAGGAGATATCCGAGAGGAATAATAATACTCTTTAGTGAAAGATAAGCACCAGGCGAGGTTAATGCTCAAAGCATTTTGTACATTTATACCACCTATTATTATATGGTCAGAGTCCTATTATTATATGGTCATATACTCGTACTCAATTAAAAGGAAAATTTCATGCTTTGGGTGGAATTCGAACCAACGGATCCCTGTGATGTCATCATTAAACATGATGACATCAAATGATGTCACCATTTTACCGAACATGAGTCATCCCCTGTTTATGTTTCCTAATAATATACAGGGTGTCCCACCAAACTTGGACACCTCAAATTACTCGGCCCCTGAAAGAGTTTTTGAAAAATAAAAAATCCTAGGGTACATGGTCTAATTATGTGGTTTAAGTCATGAAATTTTTTTTTATACAGGGTGGTTCAAAAGTCAGAAATTAAGGTGTCAAATTTCGATTTTTAAATGGATCGACCTGAATTTTATTTGATAATTTTACTTCTAAATGGTTCCTGAGTACTTTTTTAAACAAAAATTTTACATACAGGGTGGTTGTTTTTCGACCAATTTTTTTTCTAAATCTCGAATAACTCAAGTTTGTTTAATTTTTTCGATAACAAGAATAGAGAGTGTTTGTGTAATGAAAACACACACTTTCAATTGGCATCAAATTTTTTTTTATACAGGGTGGTTCACAAGTGAAATAATGACTTGATTTTTTTTAAACTGAGTTTTTTTAATTTTTTATTTGGGATTAATAATTCTAACCTAATTTTACACATTTTTTTTTAGTCATATCGAAAAACAAAACTAAAGTGTTGTACAGGGTGAGACATAATTTTTTTGTGACACCCTGTATATGGGCAGTCAAAGAGACGTAAAATTAAATATAAAAACTAAATGTGCAAGAAGAACTTTGATTTTTAATGATATAAAAAAGTTATGGTGTTTTAACTAATATTGTTGCATGGACCACCCTGTAGATATTCTCTTAAACTATCATGTGGGTACTCGAGGTTGTATAAAATTCAACGAAGACTTCGAATCGTGGGGAAAAACAAGTAAAAAACACGAATTTTGAAGCCATTTTCAATTTGGTGTACACACTGAATGATTTTAAAACTAGAAATAAAAAGTAGGTACGTGTAGACACAAAATTGAAAATGGCTTTTTGAATTCATTTTTTTCTTTCAGATTTGGACTCCTCGTTGAATTTTAGACAATTTCGACTACCCATATGATGTTTTAAGAAAATATCTACAGGGTGGTCCATGTGACAATATTAGTTAAAACACCATAACTTTTTTATATAATTAAAAATTGAAGTTTTTCTTGCACATTTAGTCTTTCTATTTAATTTTATGTCTCTTTGACTGCCCATATACAGGGTGTTACAAAAAAATTACGGCTCACCCTGTACAACACTTTAGTTTTGTTTTTCGATATGACTAACAAAATATGTGTAAAATTAGGTTAGAATTATTAATCCCAAATAAAAAATTAAAAAAACTCAGTTTTAAAAAAAAATCAAGTCATTATTTCACTTGTGAACCACCCTGTATAAAAAAATTTGATGTCAATTGAAAGTGCGTGTTTTCATTACACAAACACTCTCTATTCTTGTTATCGAAAAAATTAAACAAACTTGAGTTATTCGAGATTTAGAAAAAAAATTGGTCGAAAAAAAACCACCCTGTATGTAGAATTTTTGTTTAAAAAAGTACTCAGGAACCATTTAGAAGTAAAATTATCAAATAAAATTCAGGTCGATCCATTTAAAAATCGAAAGTTGACACCTCAATTTCTAACTTTTGAACCACCCTGTACAAAAAAAATTTCATGACTGAAACCGCATAATTAGACCATGTACCCTAGGATTTTTTATTTTTCAAAAACTCTTTCAGGGGCCGAGTAATTTGAGGTGTCCAAGTTTGGTGGGACACCCTGTATATTGATAACAAAAATAAAGTCGTTTATATTTTATATTTTTATTGGTGCAAACAAATTTGCCATATTTTCAATTGAATTGAATTCCAACAAACAAACAAAAAACTGAAAACATCTCACCAATGTCTTCCTCCCTCCTGTCTGTGTTCCAGATCTCGCATCCCGCGACCCGTGTCTTCCCCCACTCCTCCCCCCCTGCCCCTACCCCTCCCCTCGTCCTCGCGGCCCTCTTCCCTTCCCCATCCTGTGGCGGCCCGCAAGCCCCCCCTCCCCTCCCCCACCTCTTCGGGCGCGCCCCCCCCTCCTCCGCAAGCCCCCCGCCAGCTCGCCCACCTCCGCCGGGGGGGCCGCGAGGAAACTCCCCGGGGGCGGAAAGTCCCTCGTGACGCTACCCAGCAAGATGGGCGTGCCTGTGCGGCCCAGCCGGGTGGACGGCACGGGCCCACGCCCCGCCGTCACGCGTCCCAGCAGTCTGCCGTACAGGAAGCCGGGGGGGGCGGGCCCGAGAGTCGACGGGCGGCCTCGTCCAGCATCGCCCAGCCCAGCCAGACCCACGCCCAGCCCAAGTAAGTGAGGCACTTTCCGTTCCCTTTTTATTTATACAAACAATGAACGAATAGACTCGTTTTTCGTACAAAAAGTTTACTCTAAGATTTTTAATATTAATGCCTATAAAAAAAAACTCAAGAACATCAAGCAAATAAAAATAAATACGTGTGTGTTTAGAAAAGTCTTTAAAAAATTAGTTAAAGCATTAGGTAAGGTAGAATAGGGCAAACAAAAACGAGATTCTTCACCCACGAAATACACAAGACTTTTTGATGGCTGGAGTAAAGAGACTTTTCAGTCATATCTCGGCAGTATAAACAAGGTATATGTATTCTAGTCTATTCCATTTTACTCTATTCTTTTTTATACTTATTCTATTCCATTCTACTCTATTCTATTTTATACATATTCTATTCCATTCTACTCTATTCTATTTTATACATTTTCTATTTCATTCTACTCTATTCTATTTTATACATATTCTATTCCATTCTACTCTATTCTATTTTATACATAGTCTATTCCATTCTACTCTATTCTATTTTATACATATTCTATTCCATTCTACTCTATTCGATTTTATACATATTCTATTCCATTCTACACTATTCTGTTGTATTTTATACATATTCTATTCCATTCTACTCTATTCTATTTTATTTTATTCATATTCTATTCCATTCTACACTATTCTATTGTATTTTATACATATTCTATTCCATTCTACACTATTCTATTGTATTTTATACATATTCTATTCCATTCTACTCTATTCTATTGTATTTTATACATATTCTATTCCATTCTATTTTATATATATTCTATTCTATTCTATACATATTCTATTCTATTCTATTTTATACATATTCTATTCCATTCTATTTTATACATATTCTATTCCATTCTATTTTATACATATTCTATTCCATTCTATTTTATACATATTCTATTCCATTCTATTTTATAGATATTCTATTCCATTCTATTTTATATATATTCTTTTCAACGGAAGAATGGTTTAATTATCTCATGGAAAAATTTCCCGAGCAGGAGCGGATGGCCACGGAAATTATTTTTACAGATGTCTTGAGAGAACAGATGGACTCCGAATTCTGTATGGGAGAGCTGGAAAAAGGAATTAAGAACCTTAAAAATAAAAAATGGGTTTTGCGGAGGTTTGGGAAGCTCAATGTAAAACATCGCTTAATCTTAGGAAAAATGATATTTTAGGTAAATACCATGTCCAACTAATAGAGGAAGATTGGGTAAGATTGAGTAACTCATCATACTGCACTTTATACAAAGAGGTTAAACTAAAACCTTGTGATGAAAATATTTTACAAACTTCCGAGTACATATTAGAGCGAGTGCCTATTGATAGAACTAGAGTAATGGCGCAGATTCGACTATCTGGGAGCTTATTTGTACAGTTTTATGTAAATAAAATTAGTTTCAAATGGGACAGCAATGAAGTTTGTAGTATTTGTAATCTGAGGGAAAAAGAAGACCTGACCCACTTCATAATTAAATGTCCTCATTACTCCGCTATTCGAGAGCGATTTCTAGCACCAAGTGTGAATACGAGCTACAATAGCAACATTACACTGTCCAATATTTTACAGAACCCCACGAAGGAAACTGTACTGAACTTTTATATATATGTGAAGGAAGCTTTAAAATTGAGAGCATTTCTAAGAAATGAATGAACTTTTAAAATTAATTATTTTAGCTAGTTGATTTCTCTATAGTTAGCAAAAAATGAAAGGTTTACCGGTTATTATTCACCTTTTGTAGTGTAAAAAAGTTATTTTTATTTATTGTTTAATATTTGCTTGTTTTATTCTATTGCTGCCCATATCAAAGAGAGTAAAAAATATGTACTGTTTCATAATGAATTAAGTTTGGGAGAAAATTAGTTAGTTAATTATTTATTTATTGTTATGTAAGTTTAATTTATCATTTATTTTTTTTAACCTGTAACTTTTATTATTGCCAACCTCGTTGTAACATTTTATTTTAAAATAAATACAACTATATTTATCTATCTATCTATCTATATATATTCTTTTCATTCTATTTTATACATATTCTATTCCATTCTATTTTATAGATATTCTATTCCACTCTATTTCATACATATTGTATTTCATTCTATTTTATACATAATCTATTCCATTCTATTCTATTGTATTTTATACATATTCTATTTCATTCTACTCTATTCTATTGTATTTTATACCTATTCCATTCCATTATTCCGATCTCCCCAGGTACGTGAAGACCCTGTCCCACCGACTGCCCTCAGACAACGGGCACCTCTCCTACAACTCGGGGGAGACTCAAGGTGGTCCTCGAGGTGGACGACACCTGGCTCCTGTGCTGTCGGGGCCGCCAGAAGGGACTGGTGCCTCGGGCTGCTGTGATACTCTACTGACACCACATGCCTGCGATGCAGGTGGAACCCGCGGCCCGCTAGGACTCTAGGACTAACTAGTGGCTCGCTAGGACTCTAGCAGCTTGAGTGTAACTAGTGGCTCGCTAGGACTCTAGCAGCTTGAGTGTAACTAGTGGCGCGCTAGGACTCTAGCAGCTTGAGTGTAACTAGTGGCGCGCTAGGACGAATGGCTTTAGTGTAACGAATAGCTTGCTAGACTGTAGCAGCTTGAGTGTAACTAGTGGCTCGCTAGGACTAATGGCTTCAGTGTAACGAATAGCTTGCTAGACTCTAGCAGCTTGAGTGTAACTAGTGGCTCGCTAGGACTAATAGCTTCAGTGTAACGTATAGCTTGCTAAACTCTACTAGCTTGAGTGTAACTAGTGGCTCGCTAGGACTAGTGGCTTAACTGTAACTATTAGCTCGCTAGGACTCTAGCAGCTTGAGTGTAACTAGTGGCTCGCTAGTACTCTAACAGCTTGAGTGTAACTAGTGGCTCGCTAGGACTAATGGCTTCAGTGTAACGAATAGCTTGCTAGACTCTACTAGCTTGAGTGTAACTAGTGGCTCGCTAGGACTCTAGCAGCTTGAGTGTAACTAGTGGCTCGCTAGGACTAATGGCTTGAGTGTAACGTATAGCTTGCTAGGACTCTAGCAGCTTGAGTGTAACTAGTGGCTCGCTAGGACTAATGACTTCAGTGTAACGTATAGCTTGCTAGGACTCTAGCAGCTTGAGTGTAACTAGTGGCTCGCTAGGACTCTAGCAGCTTGAGTGTAACTAGTAGCTAGCTAAACTAGTGGCTTAACTCTAACTATTAGCTCGCTGGGACTCTAGTGGCTTGAGTGTAATTAGTGTCTTTTTTTAACATTTTACATGAGCACTCCCATACATGGTTTCTACCACATGGGTAGTAACACAAAGTGTCTTGAGTGTTGTTACGTGGTATCATGCTCTCTATCTAATATTCACCAGTCAGTCCAAACAACAATCATTTGCCATGTTCAGTGACGGACATTTTCCAGCAGAAAATTCCATCAAAAACTGATTAATATTCTATAATAGTTGAAGAAAACTTTTGATATTTTTTTTTTAAATATCTTCAGTATAAATTCAGAAAAAAATCCGCAGAATTCCAAACAAGAAAATTTCCTGGTATATTTCTGAAAGGAACATTCCTCTAAAATCTCTAAATACACCTGCACGTTAGAGTCCATTTATTTTTTTATTTTTTAATATGACTAGTAAAATATTACGTGCTTTGTGAAACAAAAAAAAAAAAATGTCATGATCCAACAAGCTCTGTGTATCTGATGATAGATATTTTTCAACATAATAGATTTTCTTTTTTTTTTAAAGATGAGTGTTTCACAGCCTTTTTTTATTTCGTAGCCATGAAACAGGAGCTACTGTTAAAATTTGGGAACTACTTTTGAAGCTTAGCCGGCTTGAAAGTTTGTTTTTAGTCCACATAATATATTAATATCCAATAGGTATGTCTTGTATCACACCAATAACCCTATATTTATTGTTCACCTATGCTGGATAAATTTACTTTGCCTATTCTTCCATTGAAAACTTTCTGCTGTAAACATCCAATTTCATCTTTCCTTCACCACCAACATTATAATAATAAGCAATTTAGAAAATTATTTTAAAATATAATTTATCCCTCCACAAAAATTGGAAGATTTTGGTAAAAAAGGAGGAAATAATGTTTCTAACATTTACTTGGAAGTAACAAGAGTGAAATTCATATTGATTTCTGTTTCGGGAATGTTGTAGAAATCGAACCTTCATTCTTCTCTGTAGAGCTCGAGTATTCCTGAACCCTATAGCATAGGTTCCAATACTTTATGTTCTAATTCTTGCACTAATTATTAGTATGAGAATTTTTTTGTATCATACTGGTTGTCTATATGAATTTTAACTTTTTTGTTTCAATTATCTAAATGTTTTTTTACTATAGGTACTATTACTTTTTTGTTATTGATCATTCTGGAATGAAAACTTTTGAATATATGTTTGGTTACTGAGTTTTATGTATTGGCATACGTACATATAGATACAGTGGTTTCATCTGTGCCACGTGGGCTTATTGCAAGAGTTAACCTTTCTAGAATTGAGCTCATCTTAAAGAGCTTAGAGGTCAATGGGGTATAGTAAACTGAACTTGGCTTTCTACTCTGCTCTAAACCTACATTCATTATCAGTAACTCAATTTTGACCTGGTTTTTGATTTTCAATGGTCTCAAACTTGGAAAATATGGAACTTTTTAAGATTGAAAGACTGCAGTCTTGCTGAGATAACTCTCCTGTTCTCTTCTTGAGATTGCTTTTTCTTAAGTTTTATTCTTAATATATTATAAAGTCTTAATATTGATGCTTTGTAAAATAGGCAATTTGACTGAGGTGTTTACCTACCAAATATACTTAACTGTGTGGTTTTGCTTTGTATTTATTGTAAAATTAAAATGATTGTTGGCCGAAATAGTCAAAATATTGCTGATATCCTTTCCTTTATAACCTTTTTTTGTTGTTGTTGCTAAGGCTCTCTTTACACAAGGATGTATCAATATTATCTGGACAGTAATTTTAATGTGTATGATAGCATCCAAAAATAAATAATTATCTTATTAACCTACTATTTGTAATTATTAAGAGTACAAGACAAGTATTCTGATTATAGAGGTATGAGAAAAGTTGAAATGTGTAGGTATACCTACTTTGAAATGTATATATTCTGTGTTTGTTATTTTGTTCTTGGGTATTCAATGACAGGTTTTGTTTTTTTCCCCCTGTTTTAAATAAAACTGATTAAATCTACACATAACTGTTAATTTCAGTCTATTTTCAAACAGGAACTTGAAACACCTTTCTTGTCTCGACGTTTATGTCTAATGTTAATCTAATTAATAAATAAACAAACATTTTTCTTCTTCATAAAATTTTATGATTGAGGCTTTGCTTTGCTTGTGCTTTTGAACATTGCCAAGTTGTACATACAAGTGTAATTTTAACTGTGCCGTATTTAATCATACCTTGGTTCTATCAGATAATATCTGAGTCTCGCTGAAGTGCTATCCAATCTCAAACTGAGACAGCCGATCTAAGAAACAAGATCGTATCGTACTTCAAGGTCCGATATCAACCGAGGTTGCTGATCCTTCAGTGTGATTTGAGAACCAATAGTTTGTTCATAAATTTTACTAAGCCACATTTATCATATAGATATTTTATTCAACCTAGCTTATTTAAAGGTTCAGTCTTACCTTTTTTTGTAATATTTGTAAGATATAAAATAAAAAGGCACATACCTTGTTGAAAAAGCGATCTGATACAGTGGAGTGATAAGCGCCCCTATGTATGTATTATTATTTTTATCAGCTCCTTCTCTTGCTGTCTATCACTCTCCTCTCTTTGAACACCTTCTACTTGTAATTTTTGTTTCCTATATTATTATTTGTTAACATTTTTTTTTTTTTTTAATTTATTTATAATTTATCTCCTTTTTTATTATTTTCTTTACCAATTTATTCTTTGTAATTATTGTCTCCTAGTCACTGCATAAAACCATGTGAAGACCTTTGCAAAACGTTTTTGTTTTAACTACCTAATCAAAATAAATTTAAAAGAAAACAAATTAATATTATTTATTTCTTCCTTTGTAAATATCAACACAAGCACTGATTTGACAATTACATGTACCCATAGAGTTGTACAATCCCATGACTGGCAACAACATGAGGCTCTCAGATAAGTCCAAAATATCTTTAGTATCAGACATGATGTGTAAACCGAAATCAAAATGTACAAAGAATCCAAATTTATAATATCTTAACTTCGCATATTATAACCTTTAACCCTTGATTGTTCACTTGCTCTTTCCCAACTTATCCAACGTAGTAAGCTCCGGATTCCAGTGAGCGCAACATTTTCTCTCCCAAAGCGTTGCGAAGCAATATCTCAGTCAGTGATTTTAAAAGAAGAGCGGAAAATAAAACGGTGCACAACACTTCACATCTTTGCGAAAGAAAATGTTGCATTCAGTGGAATCCAAGATTAATTAAGTCTGAAACTTTTGAATGGTTTTAAATTGCCGTCTTCAATTTTTTTAGAGTCTATATATGATATTAGGAGGAATAAACTAACATAGTTTTTAATTTCAAATAAATATTGTAAGTTCTTTTAGACCTCCAAAACAGAAACTATTGCAACCCACACAAGTTATAATAGCTCCTACGATTATTACTTTAAAGTTTATGATACTGTCTTGATGAAACTGAATAAAGGCATTCTACAGTATTCTTAAAGTCCTAACAAAGTCCTAACAAGCAAATATTATTTTCTCCCTCGGTATTTCATACCTTCAAACGAAAATGTTTACTCTAACCACTGTAATGAAGTATTTTTATTTAATTAATATAAAATAAATATAATCACCTCTATAAAAATAATTTACAATAGAGGGTACCCACCATTACCCTTACAGATTATTAAAAAGAAAATTCAAATGTTTCAGTTTCAAATTATTAAATAATTTAAATACCGAATCTAATCTGCATTATTCGTCCCTTTTGATTGTTTGTTTCTATGTGTTAAATTCTAATAAATAATCCAATTAGTTCCTGTCCTCCTTGTAGCATTAGAATTGGTAAAGTTTTTCCTCAGAATGATTTTTTTTTTTTTTCTTCCTCTCTCGCTCTCTTCAAGTTTTGATTTCAAATTATTCTCGCTCGAAGTTAATAGGTACCATTATTCTAGTAGTTTTCACAAGGTGTTTTGTAGAAAGACCTTGTTGTCGCTCTTGGAATAAAGGGACATCTCAATCTCAGCTTGGCAGAAAAAGAAAAATATTCCCTTCTATTCCTCTTCTTTTCTTACATAACCTATTTACTTACATCCTACGCGATCCCTCTTTGTTTTTCCTGAACCTTAAGGTTTCTGTTGTATCAATGTTTGTCTTGGATCCCTCATGTTTGTCTTGGATCCCTCATCCACCTAGCTCTCTCTCTGTTTCAAAATCTGTTCAATAATTTTCCGTTTCAAATGTTTTCTGTTCAATAATGTTCTCCTGTTTCTCCTTGTCTATCTCTTTTAACGACCTGCGATTTTACATTCGACACAAACCCATTCAAAATACGAACCATTCCGAAATTTTTTAATGAAAATATTTACTTACGATCTTACTAGACATATTTATGAACTAAATATTACATCACAAGTTGTCAATGAGCCTTTTGGCAGTTTAAGTTATTACAAATCATCCTTACCTAAGATATTCTTGAAATCTGAATATTCTCAAGCGTGCCAAGATTAACTAGAGATGCAATATTTTCTTCATAACTATGACTTTACGTTTTTTCTTTCTTTCTTTAAACAAAATGTTCCTTTTTTGTTTTGAAAAAGTTCAAATTAAATGTTTAATATAGTTAAGGAGAACTTGTGTGTTGCTTGTGGTAGTTATTGAGATTACTTGCATATAGTTGATTCCTTTACTCGAAGATTGTTTTCCTTGAGACACTATCAACATGATGATTTCACAATTTTACATGAAACCTCTCGAAAATTAGTTGTGACTTTTTTTCTAACATAACCTGTTTACAATCTACATAGGAGCTTTCTGTGAGTAAATTTATTAAATGAATATTGGTTTCGCGAAATTTACCAAGCATCTCTGTAGACATCATAATAGAAACAAACTCAGTTCTGCTGCACCAAAATTCTGTTGCCAAGAAAACCATTTTTAGTACACAAAAAAGTAACCTGAAAATATTACTTTAAAGGAAGTTTGCTGAAAACACTTGGAAATAATGTGTTTTTTCTGTGTTTGAAAAGTCTTGAAAGTATTTTTCTGACTTCGGTAGGACTGGAGCTTACTTAAAAGTCATTTAAACATATTTTGTTTTGATAAATTGTTAATTTTTTCCAATGCATACTACAAGTTTTGCTAAGAAAAATATATTTTGCCCTTTTTTAATAATGCCCAGATTTTGAAGAAGACTTTTTCATCCCAGATCAACTGATATGAAATAATCAAAGTTACTGTTTCAAAGAGAAGGGATTACTTGGATTTTTAAAAGTTGGGTGATAAATTGATTTTTATTTTTTATTTTTATTTTTGCCATTGTACTTGATCGTAAGCAAAATTTTGCAATTATTTTGATTCTTGTACATTATAAAGTCATCAAATTAATATTAGAAGCGCTGTACAGTACACGGCTTATGTTGCTTGTTTTTGTTTAGTCTGTTTTTATCTAGTGCCATACATTTAAGTTGAAGATATTTTATTTTATTACTATACTAGGAGGAGGGTCTAAATGAAATTTGAATAGTGTAGACAGGTTATCAATTGATCCAATGGGTAACTCATACAATTAATCCTAAAACCTTTTTGTGCATTTTCGCTCCTGATTTATTTTGTTCAGTGATTGTTAATTTTAGGTTCAATAAATAAAATGAAATCCATCTCTACTTGTATATCGCAGGAGAAATCAATTTTCTTATCTGATAAGCAAAGCACAAGGAGGTTCTGGTGATGGTATATTTAAAAACCTTGTTCAGTTGCCTTTGGAATCATAAATTGGACTGTATGTTTATGCAGTTGCAATGGTATAATGTTCCGTGTTTGTTGCAAGTAAGAAAAAATGTCCTCAGTTTTCAAATTTAAATTCTACAGATAAGCTGCTGCATACATTTATTATTACTAGACTACTAACTTTATCTTTTCCCCCACTTGAGTTGATAATATATGACTTATGTTACCATTTAGGTTACACCAAAATTTGATGGAGAAAGAAAATAAAGCTACTATCTATATATGTGTCAAAGCAACAATATTGTCCTTTTTTAGACAATGTAAACAAAACAGCCTATTCTTTATTATCAACTTTTGTGAGAAAGTAATATTTAGTTATACCATACCCTATGATAACAATTAGGTACTACTAATTTTGTTTTAACAAGAAATCTACAGGACAGTCATTAACTCAGATTGATAAATACATCGTTTATTTAATGATAAGGTCACCTAAAATTATAATAATGATATATTTATGTTATTTCCATTTTCTGAACAGTTGTGTGAGTTTTTGGTATGTACTACATATTTAAAGCTTGAATTATAATTTACTTATTCAGATATCATTGTTTTAATTATTATTTAAAACTACTTGTTGAACTTACCTTTATGAGTCAAACTGTAGATTTCTGTAAACTTTGATATGCCTGGATTATTGTATTCTAAACACCCATAAGTATTAAAATAATGGTACATTATTTTTTTTCTTCTTTTTTGTTTGAAATAATTATAGAATAACATACAACCATTCACCTACAAATTAATAAATAAAATATCATCTGAATTTATTACAAAAAAAACCCAAATGTATTGATTTTTTTTCACATGTTTAGCTTTACCAGCTCATTGTAGTTTAGCTTTACCAGTCTTGCTGCACGTAGAGATACATTATCAATAGCATAGTATAAAAATACAGATTGTATTAGTAGTAAAGTAGATACTAGTCTATTAAAATTTGAATCTACCAGTGTCAATGGCAAGTTGAATGCACTGGTTCTCATAGGATGCATTTGTAATGCAGTTTAGAGAACTTACTGACCTCAGTAGCTTGATTGATAAGGTGGCAGACTTGTATCCTGGAAGTTGGTGGTTCAAGTACCAGTTTCAGGGTAGATTTAGTAAAGCACAATTGGGTAGTTGTGATATAACAAAAGTGATTAATACAAATATGATAACTTTTTATAAGAGAACTTGAGGGACCAAAATCCTGGCCACGCCCATGTGTCACACCAGTTTATTTTCCCTTATAGAGAGGTAAATTGCACCTAGAAATTGTTCTCTTATATTGAGGTTTCTCTTTTATACAGGTTTGACTAAAGAAACAACAAATGGTTGCAGTCCTAAAAGAGAAGTACCAATTATCACACCAACCTCTGCGACATCTTTTGTGACCTAGAAAGGTGTAGACCTTTCTAACATGAAGGCAGTTCTATACGCTTCTGTAAAAGATACTGGAAATAGATGATAGTTTGTTGTTTCAGGGTCAAGAAATAAAAAAAGAAATTTATTTACATATTGTGAATCATGTGAGTTTTAAATCATTAGAAAGTACAATGTTAGATTTATGATTATTGAAATTCTTTAGAACAAAGATGACTTTGATTGTATGTTCAGTTAGAAAAGGCAGCCTTTCATTACAAAAGAGAACAAATTATTCTACTTAAATATTTCTGTTTGTTAAGTCTACCATTTGTTCTGTATGATATCAAACTGTAAATGCATACAGTAAAATATTTAAAAGCCTGTTAAAAATAGACTCAATAATATTGAAAATGTTTTGTTCTACACATTTGGTACTGACAATGATCTTAGCTAAAACAGTAAAAAGTTGGTCTGCTTGATACTTTTAATGGATAAAAAATAATAATTAATTTTGAAATAACACAAGAAAGTCAGAGTAGTGGACATAAAGACATCTTAGCGTCCCCCCCGAGGTGGTCCTCCCCAACCCCTGCCTCCCCGCTGCGGGGGCCCACCACGGCCTCTGCCTCGTGCAGCTTGCATCTTGAGAATTCCTGACTTACCTCGGCCAGCAGCCCCAGGTTTATTCCCTTGCTTTCCCTTGAACATCGGGGCATTCTTCAACATGTCAGGAAGTATGAGGAACCTTATTTTGGACCCTCTGATGTAGATGTTGGCCATGGGCTTCACTTTTCCATCCCGGAAGGTGACAGTCACCTCGGTCATGGCACAGTTCATGTTGTCTTCTGCTTCCACTAGCTTGCCGCGGAACAGATCACCATTGGTGGTCTCACAGGTGATAATGTGGCCCTCTGCCTCGTGAAGTAACTTGATGGGGATTCCTATGGACATATTGGTGGTGGGGGCGGGGGGTGTTTGCTGGACTCAAAAGTGAACTTCCTGATTTCAGAAAAAGCACCTCGAACAGTTTTCTTTCTCAATTTCTAGTAGAACTAAATGTGAGATGCGAGCTCTTTTAATTTAATAATTAGTAATATATCTCAATCTTGGTAATTGTCTTATTGTCACTCAAATTATCTATTGTAAAGTATTAAGTAAAAGTTTTCAGCTTTTTGGAAGAAAAACGCAAGCTTAAAATTAGAAGTTTTTAAAGTTTGCCGGCCTTGTGCTACCGGTAAACCGGTTACCATATTCAATTTCTGCTAACCGGTTACATCGATGGATTTTCATGGAGGCTCAGTGTTAGTGGCTGGAAATGAAATTTTAAAAGAAAAGTGAGACAATACACAGAAGCCATTTTGAATCTTGTACGACTTTTTAATGCCTATTTTATTTTTCAATAAAATATAAAAATAAATTAAAAACGACCACAATACTTCCGATGTCTAATATTAGAAATTTCTCGGAAATAAAATCACTACAAGAGTGTTAAAAGGACGGACGGACTATTAGGTATCAATTTTGAAACGAAAATTGAAAATTAGAGAACAAAAGTAGAAACATAATATGATCAATTAATCAAATAGTTATTATCTGTTGTTTTTGTTGTTGCAAGCAACATATGGCTTCAGTTAGGAGGAAGTGATCAACCACCGTGAGAACTTGGTGAACTTAGACTTTTTCAATATTTATAAAGTTTTTATACAATAGATTTTAACAAAATAAATATTAAACAAAGTAAATATAAGTATAGGGTATGGTGGGGCAAAAGTCCGATTTTGTGTATAATTTTTCTCCTGTAATCGACACAAATATCACTATGGTAACCTCATATCCTGTTTTTCTTCTTGCTCCGAATCATCTTCCTCTCCTCACAGGTGTCACACTTCTCCTCCTTGAGGGCGGCTTTCCTATAGTTCCTGATGATTTGCAGTTCCTCACTCGTGTAGTTCCGCACAGGAAGGCTCGTGTGGAATCGGAAAAACTTCTCGCTTCGTATTTCACGCACTACTTTGTAACCTGTAACACAGAGGAGATGGTGAAGTTTTCCTATCGGTTAATACCAACTAAAGGTTTTGTAAACGGTAAACCTCACATGGATAATTTAAGTTCAAGTATAATTAGTGTACAAACTATAAACAGAATCTGGATATTTTAAGAAATTTTATTCAATATCTTACTATTTCGCGTATTGAATCTTATAGCAAACGGGAAATTGTTGGGGCCGTCAAATAGTAGCCTCTTCAGTTTTATAGACACGAAAAAAAGTTCTTCAAACTCAAATCTTCGTAGATTGAGTTACCGAAATACAGAATAAAATTATGTTCCTATTGCTGACCTTTTATCCAAATAGTGATGGGTTTTACAGCTTACCTAAGTTTCTACTTACACAGCTTATACAGAAAAGTCCCGATCTGCCCCCGGCCCAGAATTGTCTCATCCGGTGCGGCTGGGTACTTGAACTTCTTGAGGAAATTGAAATACCGCTTCTCCACGAACGGAAAAATCACTTCGGCCAACTTCGTGTTGACATGCGCAATGTGCTTCCTGTACTCGAGGGACGTGCGGTTATCGCGGTTGTCCAAGTCGAACTGCTCCAGAATGTCGTTGGAGTCGTAGGAGATGAAGTTCTCGATGGTGTAGAACAGGAAGCGGGCGTCGTTGATGCTCTTCTCCTGGGTGAACACGTCCTCCCCCGAGTACTCGGGGATCTGCTGGAAGTGCCAACTGAGGACCTGGGGGTCAGAGGCGATCATGGAGGAAATAGCTATGGAGAACTCGTAAAAAAGGAAATAGCCATGTAGAACTCTTAAAAAAGGAAATAGCCATGTAGAACTCTTAAAAAAAGAAATAGCCATGTAGAACTCTTAAAAAAAGAAATAGCCATGTAGAACTCTTAAAAAAGGAAATAGCCATGTAGAACTCGTAAAAAAGGAAATAGCCATGTAGAACTCTTAAAAAAAGAAATAGCCATGTAGAACTCGTAAAAAAGGAAATAGCCATGTAGAACTCGTAAAAAAGGAAATAGCCATGTAGAACTCTTAAAAAAAGAAATAGCCATGTAGAACTCGTAAAAAAGGAAATAGCCATGTAGAACTCGTAAAAAAGGAAATAGCCATGTAGAACTCGTAAAAGAGGAAATAGCCATGTAGAACTCGTAAAAAAGGAAATAGCCATGTAGAACTCGTAAAAAAGGAAATAGCCATGTAGAACTCGTAAAAAAGGAAATAGCCATGTAGAACTCGTAAAAAAGGAAATAGCCATGTAGAACTCGTAAAAAAGGAAATAGCCATGTAGAACTCGTAAAAAAGGAAATAGCCATGTAGAACTCGTAAAAAAGGAAATAGCCATGTAGAACTCTTAAAAAAAGAAATAGCCATGTAGAACTCTTAAAAAAAGAAATAGCCATGTAGAACTCGTAAAAAAGGAAATAGCCATGTAGAACTCGTAAAAAAGGAAATAGCCATGTAGAACTCGTAAAAGAGGAAATAGCCATGTAGAACTCGTAAAAGAGGAAATAGCCATGTAGAACTCGTAAAAAAGGAAATAGCCATGTAGAACTCGTAAAAGAGGAAATAGCCATGTAGAACTCGTGAAAATCTGTCACATAAGAAACTATCCCATATGGCTACCGTTATTTACTTCTAAAGCATGTAAAGAAGACGTAATAACTTGTTTTTGTTGTGATTATATGTTTTATTCCTGTGTTTCAACTATCTAAAATATCGATTACTTCCTCCACGATAGCAGACTTTAAAAAACTATAATAGAAAACTGTTGCTGTATTTGTGTAGTTATAAAGAAAAAGGTGCTCTATGAAACTGTTGGCATACTAGCATTACCTCTTTCAGGCAGGAGCGGAACTTCTTGAGGAACTCATAGAAGACATAGATGGACTCACTCCTGGTTAGGTGGGTCTTGGAGAAGAGCCGGTGGTTCTCAGGATCACACGTGTCGAAGAACACCGCACCTGGTGGAGAAACAAAGATAGCTCGATTCCTTGATTGTAAAAAATAGAGCTTAAAACTTTTAGGGAAGATATAATTTCATCACTGTTTCGGTGTGTTGATTTATCACAATTTACACTTTTTCATCACACTTTACCATTAAATTTTCGGTGGATAAAATTTTGTCAGTAGGTTTGTTCTAGATATTATGTAATAAAAAAGGATTTTTTTTTGATATTCTTACTAACACGCCAGCCGCGGGGAAAAATCCACTTTGCCATTAGCGACCGTAGCGAACCACGGGTTAAAGAGCTTGTTAAGGATAACTTTCTATCACCAGCAATCTCAAGTATGTGAAGTAGATAAATATATCTAACTACGAAACCTATAGATGGATTAGATTTATGTCTCACTTTCCGTTAATTTTTCCTCCATCAATTATTTTATTTACACCTACCGGTTTTACTCCTAGAAAGCAATCCAAACAAAGTTCACTCACCAACAGAATGTTTCCAGGCCCGCTTGAACAGGATGGAAAAGTGGTGGTCATAATTGTTGAACAGGCGGGCCCGATGGTTGTGGAGCTTCTTGAGCAAGATATCATCGTACAGAATGAACACATTCTCCGTGGTGCTGTAAGTTCCCGTCGGCACGTAGCTGATGTTGAACTGAGCGTCCCGGAGGTACGGATTTGTCTCGTAGAGATGGAACGGGAAGTTTGGCATGTTGTTGGGAACGTACGGATTATCCGTCGTTGATAGTTCAAGGAATGATTTGTTGTACAAATTCAAATAAGTCAAATTCTTCAGAGGGTCATGATCGTACGGAAATCGGCCGAAGTTGGGCACGTAAGATGTTCCGTCCGGTAATCCGTATTTCGGAGTCGTCCGCTTGCGTCTGAGACTGGCGTAGCGCTGGCGATGTACCCGGTTCTTCATCATCGCCTGGAGCTCCTCCAAGTTGAGAGGTTTGGTGATGAACCCGTAGGGAATTTCGACACCGGTCGCACCGGGAACCAAGGAGGTTAGTTTGAGCAGAGGGATGATGAGGAATAGATGAGGGTGGAGCATTGCGCCGGGTCATTGCTGACCATCAGGGATCAGAGAAACGGCAGGGTGAACATTGCAGGACCGTCTCTATCTCTAGTTAATACAACATCTGCGTTCGATGTGTGACTTGACTTGCTCAAACAATGTTTGCCCCATTTTAGGTCAGTTTAAAAAACTTTAATTAAAGCCTTAGAGAAGTATGACTCTTATTAACACCAAGAGTTTGCTAACCTAAAACTAAAAGTTCCCATCATGGACCTCGACGTTTAAGTTTAAATTTTTTTACTAGAATAACTCCGAATGGATTCCAATCTTTTTATCTCAAGAAGATTAGGTTCTGTTGAAAATTAAAAACTGTTCAAACTCAATTTTATGACTAACTTTTAAGAACTTTGAAGAAAAAGTAGTTAATATTGTAAATAAAGAATACTTTCAGCTAAATTTGACTACTTGACACACCACGTATTGTCCCGGAACCCGAGAGATTGTCCGAGAGGAGATTTTTGTTTTGATAAAATGTAGACTTCTGTGGTTAACAGCTGTGTTGTTGTAGTAGGTAAATAGCCAAATGAAGAAAGGAAAATTCAGTCAACCTTTGTAGCAAATGACGTAAAGTTGTGATGAACAATGGAACGTCACACACTCACACCATCACCTTCATCGAGGTAGGGGTTCAGTAGAGCGAAAGAGAACTAAAATAAGTGAAGCCAAAATTGGCCTCACGGAACCACTTTTTGGCGGGAAACCACAATAAAATTTATTTAATCATGAAAAAAGATTAAAAATGGTTTCACATCCGAGAATTTAGAGTAGAGATGGGAAAAACAGTTCAGTGAAATGATATGGCTCATACCCGCTCTATCACTTAGAAGAGCCATTTCAGTGAAATGGCTCACCCGATCACCCCGGTCACACGTCACACATATCAATGATATCACACATGGGTTAGTCAGTTCAGTTCAAAGGTCAACAGGCTCCTTCCCCTCATCTCATTCATTTTAACATTAATTTGAATTGTGACAATATTTTGTTTGTTTTTCCTCATTCTATCTCTCTCTCGAGGGAGAAAGAGAGAGCATATTTTTTCTCTCTCTCTCTCTTTCTTTCTCTCTCTCTCTCTCTCTCTCTCTTTCTTTCTCTCTCTCTCTCTCTCTTCTCTCTTTCTTTCTCTCTTCTCTCTCTCTCTCTCTCTCTCTCTTTCTTTCTTTCTCTCTCTCTCTCTATGAAAAAGAATTTTGGTGCTGTTGCTATTGTATTGTTTATGTACTTTGTAGGACCTATTTACTTTCAGATTATAAATAGGAAATAACTAACAATCAGGTCCGTAGAAAGTAAGAGGGCAAAGTTTTAAGGAAGGAAGAGCTCAGGGAATATAAATAATCAAAAATGGATCGGTAAGGCGGCGGGCTTGTAACCTGCGGGTCAGTGGTTTAAGTCCAAAGTTCAGCAAAGATTTAGTAAAGCGAGTCAAACTCGCTTTACAAAACTAACGTGATGTCTACCCAAAGTAGTTGTGAAATTTATTAGCACAAATATGATAACTTTTATGAATTCGTTATTATTAGATAGGAAATAGTCTCTAGGGATAACCAGGGTTGTATGATCTCTAGGATCTAACAATTCCGAGCCGAGATCTCAAGCAAATTCTTTTAGTCTGTCTGGTCTATTTACCAGGACGTAACAGGTGAACCAGGACAGTAGTTGCATTCTCAAAAAGTGTGTACATTTGAGCCAGCGCGATGCCCAAAACTTTCTTTCAACAAACACGGCCATGCCTTGTGAAAGCGCAGCACTTCTAGCAGTTCTAGCCACAACTATAAATACACAATAATGTAGCAATACTATAAATTTAATATTGATAAAATAAATTATCTAGATTTACTATCACCGTGGCCGAAAGAGTTAGCGCACTATGCATTGCACGCATGGTGACCTGGGTTCGATCCCCAGCTAGGCAAAAATGTTCGATCCCCAGCAGAAATGAGTAGCTGCTTTGACGGGGGATTTACCCCCCATTCGCTGGAATTCTCAAAACACCTGCTCAAATTAACCTCACCAAGCCCGAGTGGGACTGGTAATAGCCAGCATAACGAGGGTTCGATTTGAACACCCACCCACACCCATCGATCCAAGCTCTTAACCTCGGCTGGAGGTTGCTGAACTTCAGTGACAGTACGAAAATTGGTGTATGGTGTAAACCTTGAAACCTTCCCTGTTACCAGATAGGTACATAATTTATTTTCTTTTCATGATATTCTACTAAATTAATGTTATGTAGGATCTTTGCTTTTAATCGGGGACTCACTAATTTACTGACCCGACATAAGTTTACTGACCCGGTATCTGAGTTTGTAAATTCCACTGACCCATACATATTTTAGATGCGCCTTGACGTCCCCGAACCAATAGTGAAAACCCCATCCGGATATAACTTACCAATCCGGAGTTAACCCGGATTAACCCTTACTGACCGGATAAAAGTTTAATGACCCGGTATCTGAGTTTGTAAATTCCACTGACCCATACATGTTTTAGATGCGCCTTGACGTCCCCGACATTATAGTTAAAAACCCATCCAGATATAACTTACCAATCCGGCGTTAACCCGGATTAACCCTTACTGACCGGATTAAAGTTTACTGACCCGGTATCTGAGTTTCTAAATTTCACTGACCCATACATGTTTTAAATGCGCCTTGACGTCCCCGACATTATAGTTAAAAACCCATCCAGATATAACTTACCAATCCGGCGTTAACCCGGATTAACCCTTACTGACCGGATAAAAGTTTACTGACCCGGTATCTTCTTCTATTACTCTGTCTTATCCCGCTTTTTTTTTTTTTTTTTTTTAACGTCTGGATGCCTTTCCCAAAATTAGGATCCATATTTTCTATGGCGAGAAAAGAAAACGAATGGCACATATAATATATGGCACTCACACGATGCCATAAAATGTTTCAAAAAACTCTTTGGCATTGTATGTCTTCCTCCTTGCCATAGACGCTGCCAGTCGTCCCCATATCATATGGTAGACCATGTGTGTGATGAAGCACTTACACCAATACCATAGATCCTGCCATACGTCTATGGTACCATAGAAAAAACTTGTCGCCATAGACCCAAATAGTTCTATGGTCATGTAAACAAGACCGATCACAAGCAATGTCAAGGGAGATTACCATATTATATGTCGCATTGCCATATCGTGTGATGCCACCTTAACGCCAACGATTCTATTTGATTTAACGTCCTGGAATAGGACGGGGGTTTTACCCTTCATTCGCTGGGAATCGTACCAGCTACCCACATAGACCTCACCCAGCCTGGGTAGGGCCGGAAATGCCAGCTTCACATGTACGGGGGGGGGACAGAATTTTCTGTGTGAAAAATTTGCTCCGACCGGTGATCGAACTCAGGATCTCTGGACTATGGGCAGTAGTAACAACCGTTACGCAACGGACCCGGTTGCGTAACGGAAGAGAACCGAGGATGCAAGAAGCATTTTCCTCATTTTCATTTCCAATATTTTGGTAATGAAAATGATTGGAACTGGGATCAGCCGTATTTCCAGATATCGGGTCAGTAAACTTTTCAGTAAGGGTTAATCCGGGTTAACTCCGGATTGGTAAGTTATATCTGGATGAGGTTTTGACTATTGGTTCGGGGACGTCAAGGCGCATCTAAAACATGTATGGGTCAGTGGAATTTACAAACTCAGATACCGGGTCAGTAAACTTTTATCCGGTCAGTAAGGGTTAATCCGGGTTAACGCCGGATTGGTAAGTTATATCTGGATGGGGTTTTCACTTTAATGTCGGGGACGTCAAGGCGCATCTAAAATATGTATGGGTCAGTGGAATTTACAAACCCAGATACCGGGTCAGTAAACTTTTATCCGGTCAGTAAGGGTTAATCCGGGTTAACTCCGGATTGGTAAGTTATATCCGGATGGGGTTTTCACTATAGTGTCGGGGACGTCGAGGCGCATCTAAAACATATATGGGTCAGTGGAATTTACAAACTCAGATACCGGGTCAGTAAACTTATGTCGGGTCAGTAAATTAGTGAGTCCCTTTTAATCGTATTCTTATTACTGAACCAGTTGGCCCGTTGCTTCTTCCTTTCTTTCTAGTAAAAACCTAAGACTCCCTTAATTAACACGTTGAGCGCTGCGAACCTCCATGGGTGGGGGCTTTTCTGATATATTATCAACTGGTATCAAAACTCACATGGGGTTTTTTATATACGAATATGACTTTAGTTTTTATTATACTCTAAGCCAGTAAGCCCTCATAGGTTTCTCTAAGCCAGTAAGCCCTCATAGGATTCTCTAAGCCAGTAAGCCCTCAATGTATTTGTTAAGAAGGAATTATTTCACGTTAATAACAGGAATAGCCAGCCTCCGTGGCATAGCCAGCCTCCGTGGCGTGACGGTTGTGACTACTGCCAGTAGTCCAGAGATCCTGAGTTCGATTCCCGGTTGGAGCAGACTTTTCGCACAGAAAATTCTGTTCCCTCCGAACCTGTGAGGCTGGCAATTCCGGCCCTACCCAGGCTGGGTGAGGTTAATGTGGGTAGCTGGTACGATTCCCAGCGAATGGAGGGTAAAACCCCCGTCCTGTCTACCTCAAGTCAGGACGTTAAAACCAAATAGAATCAATGGACATGAAAGGAGCCTATACATTAAAATCTGGGCGTCCATATAATCCTCTCACCACCGTGACTTAGGTATCAATACCTAACTCACGGACACGGAATTATTATTATTATAATAACAGGAATTATTTCTCTTGATAATCTTGATATTCTTGGTTCTGAGCGCTCAACGTGTTAAGTTTAGAAATCTGTGTGCGAGGGGTAGAAGAAAGGGGCTTTTTTCTCTTTCAATTCTCCTTGTCTGAGTACCTATAAGATGTTTGTATTATTTACTTATTTAGATTCTACAAATCCATACAAAGCATCTACCTAACTGCAATAATCAGGGCCCATATTTTGATTAGATATTTAAAATAACCTGCACTACTCTGATTACATCACGAGGGGCGTTCTACTCTCTATTTGGTGAACAAATTAGGCTTCTTAATTTTTTCATCCAACCTGATTATCGTCAATTTCAACACGGATATTTTCGATACCCAGAAATTCAACAATTAATTTCCTTTTATGTTCGACCTTGCTCAGTTTCAGTGGTTTCCATGAGACTAGAGCATTCACTTTGTCGTATCTTCGTTAGCAGACAGGTACATTAATAAAACTTTAGTACACAATTTTACCATATACCTACCGTACGTAATAATCAATAACATAAAGAAATACCCCTTTCTCGACACAGTTTTTTTTTTAACTTTGAGAAACTATACCATTCTAATATTATTTTAAAATCTGTAACAATATTATAATGTAATAAATAAATGGAAAAAAGAAGATATTTTGTAGCTGGCTGTCCTAACTCGGAGCGTCGAGTTAGGACAAGCTTTCCGGTGTTAACACACAGATTTTTTAACATAACAAGAAAAATGCGTAAAAATTACTAGGTAAAAAAGTTATCAAATAGTAGAAGATTTATATTCGGAGAAAAATACTGAAAGTTCAATACAATGTTTTTCAGAAGTACCTACTTCATAAATACCTATCTATGATATATATTGTTGCAGCGTGGCACCCAAAGTAGGTACAGTTCAATCTCGTGTTCGAACCTTTTAGTAAACACTCCTGAATCTAAATCTTTCGTCTAAACTTCCGTGTTCATGAGTTGTTGTAATATACCCACAAAAAATTAAGTGGAAGACACGAAATCGTATGGATTGATAGACAATGATATATTCAAGAGACTGATATATTCAAAGAAAACCAAGGGGCAAAACAGAAGAAAGGACACAAATTGCACAATCATTGGAGGTTTTGTGTGCTCGGGGCCAGTCAGAATCCAACTGGGACCTCGTTTCTTACTATTATTATCCCCAAATCTTCCTTTCAACTGCTAAATAAAACACCACCGTCGTGATATGACCATGCAGTTGAAAGCGACGTTAAACCGAAATTAAAAAAAACAACACTCTGATTGATTTGTTTGAACGCGATTGGACGTATGAAAAGGAGATTTGATTTTGAGAGTAAAAATGCTTTCTGGAATGAGGCCCGGATGGCGCTCATTCATCTACTTGTACACCAAGGTGCCGCTCATTCATCTACTTGTACACCAGGGTGCCAATCTTCTCTGTGGTGGTCTGGTTCGGGTTGGCATGGTAGACGCCCCCGTAGGTTTCATTCAGCTTCATGAGGTTGTCCACAACGAGCTTGTGGCGCTCCTGTGCTTTCTCCCGGTACTTGTCCGCCACATTGTACTCTGGCTCCTTCTCCACGTGTTGGATGAGACCTTCGTTCAGGTTGTGGAGGAATTCACCTGGTGGCAAGGAGTATAGGTACATTGGTTGGGTGGAAGATTGCGGGGTTATTGCCACAGGCAATAACCCCGCCCTTTAGGTAGGACATTAGTGTTATTTTCTTTTTTACTTATTTTTTTTTGTCATTTGTTTGTTTTTTCTTAATTTTATACTGTTAACATTGTACCCTGTCCTCCTAATAAATCATACTATAATAATATTAATAATACACATTGTTACTTCCGAGAAATTTCTATTTTCTATTATGACAAATTAACGGGTTACCTAATTAGTAAAGCAAATATAGCAGTATAGTAAATTGTAAATGTTCTCAGACGCGAGCTGGTCTTCTTTAGGCCGAATTCCGTATCTTACAGTCACGTTTGATAAAAAGAGAATTTCATCAAAATCCCTTGGCGACGAACGTTTTAAGCCTGGGTACCTCCAATGAACATAGGTACGTATACACTATACATATCTTGAATCAAGTACAAATTGTAATTAACTTTGATTTTACAGAATTATCTAAAAGTAACTAAAGGGTTCAGCTCAATTGATTTTCGAACTGAACCAACATCGAAGATCATGAAAAAAAAAAAAAAAAAAAACAACGGAAGAGAATACCGTTGGCATTAGCACCGCCCTTGATCAAGTTTTGTTTTATTTCCATTTCTATGTAAATATTCTATGTACCTACTTTATTGTAAATAAAACTTGATCCAACATGTTTAATAATAATAATAATAATAACATCCTCCAGTGAAGCCCTCCCCGGCACTCACCAAGTTGGAACGGCGTGATGACCTTCTTGTCCAAGTCCTTGGGGTCCTCCAGCTTGCGCAGGTAGTTGTAGAAGTTCACATCCGCCACCACGTTCACGCTGTCCAGCGCGTCGTAGATGCTCTCCAGCTGGTCTTCCACCGCGTGGTCTATCTCCGTCTCCATCTCCCAGGTCTTGTGCAGAACGCGCACGCGCACTCGCTCCCCCTCCGGGATGGAGTTGATGTACGCCATGAGCTCCGCTGAGAACAATGAGAAATGACGTGTCAGTTTTTTTCACACGTATGGTTTTTTGAGGGAGATATCAGTATTTTTTTTCTTCACATTCTATGGCTTGGCAAATTATCAAATATTTACAAGGTAGATACGTACAGATTCTTTTAATCGATGCTGGTGTTAGAATTGAGAGAAATGGAGTTGATGTACGCCATAAGCTCCGCTAAGAACAATGAGAAATGTTTTAGAGGACTTGTCAGTTTTTTTTCACACGTATGGTTTTTGAGGGAGATATCAGTATTTTTTTTATTATTTTTTTATTTTAGCATTGTTCCAAAGAAGCAATTTTACAAGCTCCACTTACAAGAACAATGCCTTCTTCACATTCTATGCCTTTCTATGGATTGGCAAATTATCAAAAATTTACAAGGTAGATACGTACAGATTCTTTTAATCGATGCTGGTGTTAAAATTGAGGAAATTTTATTTATCTAATAGAATTGATAAAAATGTCTTTTTTTAACAAACATTAATATTGCAAGAATAATTAATTTGATAAAAAAATAGTCTCATTAGTATTGACATTTCTGAGTTATATAGTTATCAGGCAGTCAGTCAGTGAGTGTAGTGTAGATAAGAAGATTTCTTACTCTGACAGATATTCTCTTGTTTGTTTTTTGTGGGAGATTTAATAGTTCGACTCACTCTTAATGGATTTCTTTTCATCCCGAGGCAGCTCCAGGAATTGCTGCTCAAAATAATTTCGTACGTCTCTCTTGTAATCATTGAAGAAAGTGTAAAACTTCTGAATAGATTCAGGGATTGTCATGGTGATGTTGGATTCTGGGGCTGAGGAAGTAAAGTTAATTTAGATAAAAAGTTGATACAATGAAATAAAGTCTCTCGGTACCTATTTAAAATTAAGTTGCCTCTCTGAATTCCAAAAAGAGATTGTGTTTCTTGCCGCTTCAAAATTAAAATTTGGATTTCTATTGGTTCAACCTTAAAGTTCCATCTTATTATTGTTGGTGTTTTATTGTTCATACCGACCTCAATAGCCCGATCGATAAGGCGGTGGACTCGTATCCGGAAGTCAATGGTTTGAGTTCCAAGTTCGTCAAAGATTCAGTAAAACTACTTAGAGTTATTAGGATATCACGATTGTGGTTAACACAAATATGATAACTGTTTTATTGTTAATGATGGAAATTTTTCTTCTATCCTAATCTAAAGGAAGAGAACTGGTAGTCAAGTGGTGAACGATGGTTCGAATCCCACACAGTGCATGAATTTTTCCACTTTCATTTGAGCTTGTGACCACATAATAATAATACTCTGAGGGTTAGGTGGTAGAAAATCCTTTGAGCATTAACCTCGCTTGGTGGTTGCCTTCCACTAAAGAGTGTTATTATTAAGAGAAAGAAAATGCGAACTTTTTTTTTTTTTGGTTTTTAACGTCGCTTTCAACTGCATGGTCATATCACGACGGGAGTGTTACCCTCCATTCGCAGGAAACTCACAAACCTGCTACCCACATTAACCTCACCCAGCCTGGGTTGGGCCGGAATGCCAGCATCACGAAGTCTTCACCTCGCTGGACGTTGCTTAACTTCGGTGATTTAACGAGAACCGGTGCATTCAACGCGCCATCGACGCTGGCTAAAAAGGCGAACTTACTGTTCAGGAAGTGGTTCTTGACGTGCTCCAGCCAGTGCTTCATGTGCTGCTCCAGGTACACCGCCCGGAAGTGGTCAATGATGATGTGCCGCATCTTGTAGGCCTGGCTCTCCTGCAGCTTGTAGCTGTCGATGTCTCGCCTGACGCGCTCGTTGTGGATGATGTGGGCCACAGAGGCCAGGATGAGGCCGACAGTGACGAGGCTGGGCAGACCCGAGCTCTTGGAGGAGGACATGGCGAGGTCGAGTTTTGAAACGGGGTGAGAAACTGGAAAAGTATTACGCTGGATTAATTAAGGAAAAACGGCTCTACCCAGGCTGGGTCAGGTTAATGTGGGTAGCTGGTACGATTCCCAGCGAATGGAGGGTGAAACCCCCGTCCTGTCTACCTCAAGTATTTGTATAATGAAGGGTTGTTATGTAACCTAAGCATACCTTTTTCTACAGACACAATTGATTATAGTCACACGTAAAAAAGAGAAAAAACTACAATTTTTGAAATTAATTAAAATTGAAAACAATTAGGTACTGTGGTGGTATGTGATATGAGGCATGCACTTTTGTATCATAATGAATTCATGGATTTTTTTATGTATTATAATATAATTATTATTATGTATAATTTACCAATAATCTTGAGACCTGAAACCAAATCCTGATAGGTACACAAAATTATGTAAGTAGCAACGTAATAAATTTAGATGAAACTACCAACTTATTTTTAATTTACCTAAAAATTAGCTACATAACCTACCTCTTATTTAAACATTTGCATCCTACCTCATACCGTTTTTCGAGGGTTAAATCTCCTCGTTGTGGAATTTACATACTGAGGCCGTGATTTTGAGTGTTTTCACTCCCCTTATGGACGACTTACGAAAAATTTTACTTACCGTATGCAACAATTCGAAGCGCAACCCTATGATTAAAGTCTTGTCATCGTCAGCTTCACAGTGGCTTACAAGTTTAGTAATACCGCCAAACTGAAACCCTTGAACCCTGAAACAAGCAGTAAGGCTCTATTCAATAGTAGACATTATAACTACCAGCATCATTCTCTTCTTACTGAGACCTTACATGGTAGATGAAGAGATAAAGAACGTAGCTTCCGATTTAGAGCTGTTTAGGGGAAGTACAGTAATTTTTCACTGTAAATGCTGGTAATTTTCACCACTTACTCTCTTTAGCTCTTTAGCTCGCGTTTTACGTACTAGCAGTTTTCCTAAGCGTTCTAAATTAGAATCAGCTGTTCGATTCCAATTTGTTGTTGTTAATATGTTTGCACTTACTCCATAAAAATTTAGTTTCACAACCTACTATTTCCGTACCACAACTAATAATGTTTTCTTCATAATAACAAGTAGATAACCTCTTGGAGAAATAACTTCAAAACAAATTGAAATAAAAAAATCTAATAAAAAAGAAAGATGAATAAAGGTGCGTAACAATTGCGAATTTTTTATTCAATTGGAAATGTCAATGTTTGAAATTAATGCAATCTAAATAGTGAATGCTAGATATCTAAATAATGTTTTGAAATCTGTACAAGTAAAAGTGTGATTACTTTTATTGAGAAATCAACCAAGAATGTGAAACAATTTAAAATAATACATTTTTTTTTTTGTAATCCTGCAATGCACGTGTATCTTACGCTGAATTTCTACTTCTACTGCATCTTCTGTTTCCTCAAATTTCTCAAGGATGGACGAAACCCGATATGGTGGAAATTTTAAATAAAACAATATTAATTTTATTCAAAATAACAGAAAAACTGAATGATCTAAAGGAAAATTGAAAGGTTCATAAAATAAAAATAACATTAAAAATCTATAACCGGTGGTATCTTTAATATTTTAAAAATTGAAAAAAAAACTCACCTATGGAATCGAACCCGGCTCTGCTGTCGACCTTGCTGGTTATAATGACTCGCCTGACTACGGTGTGTGGTTCCGTCAGCATAGGTATCACGTCTGAATACCGAAACTCGAGTCAGCTGCAGACGCTAGCAACCATGAGCTATCAGGAACTCAAGGAGTATGAGGAGGTAACTAAGTATTACTTCTGAGAAATTTCTAATATTAGAAACGGAAGTAGGTATTGTGTTCGTTTTTATATAAAAAAATATTTTTTTGCTCCGATTTCATTTTCATTTTTTTCATATTTCTGGACGTTTCATAACCTCCTGAGCAACTTTGGTTTTGTGTCCGAAACAATCACGAGGAAGTATTGTGTCCATAATTGGCAGTGTTTTTTTTTAATGTTCAGTATTTTCTGTTAAGAACGTCAAGCGTGGACAGTAAATGGATCGGTGTTCGCCATGACTTCAAAAGTTCACAGGGTAATCATAGCAATTTTTCATAATTTGGTGTTTTGCTAGGTAAGGTAAATCTGAGTAGCTGGGTTGATAAACAAACGCAGGAACCAGCGTCGATGGCGCGTTGAATGCACCGGTTCTCGTAGGATCACCGAAGCAACGTCTAACGAGGTGAAGACTTCGTGATGCTGATATTCTGACCCAATTTAGGCTGGGTGAGGTTAATGTGGAAAGCAGGTTTGTGAGTTTCTTGCGAATGGAAGGTAACACCCCCGTCGTGATATACCTAACCATGCAGTTGAAAGCGACGTTAAGCCCAAAAAAAAAAAAAAAAAAAAACCGTAGTGATTGATTCTGAGATTTAGCTTTATTTTCCATGACTAATTTTAATCACAATATCACGAAATAAAAAGGGTTTACCTTCTATCTTTCAAAAATTTGTGCCAACTACTAATATTCACTTCACCCAGCCTGAGATGGGCCAGCATTCCAGCAGATACATTATTTATGCCGATAGTTTATGTTGATTTTACATTTGCAGAGCTGTGATAGTGTAGATAGTATGTGCTATCGAGCGTAATAATGATTAGTGTGGTATGAGCCCTTAAATCTACCATTGGTGTTTTTTTTTAGAACAATTTGTTTTATTAAAGGAAGATTTAACAATTTAGGTCCTACCTTGTGCCAT